>VXBS01005760.1:104590-116132 GCA_013400255.1 Sitta europaea
CGGCCCGGCCGGGATTCCCCGTTCCCGGAGGGGCGGGAGCGGCTGCGAGCCCCCACCAGGGACCCCGACAGGGGCCAGGCCTGTTCCCAGTAACCCAGCCAGTCTTTTGTTCCAGCCGAGGTACCGGGCCGCGCTGGCGAGAAGCTGTATCGGCGCCAAAAGCAGCTGTGCGGCGAAGAATCAGCGCCCAGGTAGTGCCCGTGGTCCATGCTAAGGGCATTTCCAGCCTTAAGGCTTGAAAAAACCGACACGGTCCGCATAGTGCCAGCAGAGGCCACGCGGCCAGCAGAGAGGAGCAGAACGAGCCATGTTTCCTGATGCAAAGCTTAGATCAAATTAAACTCTCACATTGCAGGACAATGTAAAAACTGTTTCTGTTGATACAACTTGACACCAAATGACCCAATGAACACTAATCCTCTCCTGAACCAAGAGGAAGAAAAAGGTGAAACTTTGTAGAAACAACAACATGAGACTGAGGTCAGTAAGGAGAGAATTAAATTTTAGATCGAAGAGAGTGAACAGTGTTTGTCCTAAGCGTAGGCATTGAAATTCTTATGTGAAGCTGTGGTAAAGATACATTTGATATATCAGACTTTGGGTTTTCTCCTGTCAATTCATGGAATGCTTTGGGGGGATATAGTGTTCTAACCACAATTCTGAGCAGAGGCACCAGTGTTAGAAGAAGAAGAAAACCTTGCCCCGGGGATAAAAGGGGAATACCTCTATTCTCAGAGATGAAAAAGGAACTTTTATTTTATGCTAGAATGGCATAGCCTTAAAAAAATAACACCCCAATGAGTTGACATGGACCAGAAGCACAGTTATGAGAAGAACTGTGAAAGATGAGAAGAACTGCACAAATACAGATCTTGGGTGGCTGTCATTTGTGAAAATTGATGACACAAGAACTTCTTTTCTTGTAGAGAGTTCTCCATAGCATTAGCAAAAGATGCTTTTCTCCCTAAATGAACTGAAGAAAGACTATTTTAGAGGTGAACAACTGACTGAAATTTCTGTGTGTTGCTTTTTTGTGCATTGTTAGTTGAACGGAGAGAAGGTGTGGGGAGGGAAGAGGAAAAGTGTTCTGTAGGTTTTATTCTAATTTCTTGGGATTTTGTTTTGTTTTGGTTTGGTTTTGTTTTGTTTGTTTTTTTTGTGTGTGTGCTGTTAATAAAGTTTTCTTTATATCCTTTCCAGTTTAGGCCTGTATTGTTTTTCTCTCCTAATCCTATCTTGCAGCAGAAAATAAACCCACCACATTTATTTGGTGCATTGGCCAAGAAAATCTAAAATTGGAAAACTTAAATCACTATACATAATTAGTATTTCTTTCTAGTTTCAAACTAAAACCACAACACTGTGTCTATGTGTCTGTGAGGGGTGGAAATAGGCAAATGAAGAAGATCAATGTCTTTCTTGGGAATGTCCCCTATGTTTCCTGCTGCAAAACCAGAGAGGATCAAAAGCAGGCTGCCTGCAGTTACGAGGAAGATAAGAATTAGGGTCTTGATAGTACTTCCAGGTTCTGGTCACTCAAGACAAATCAGGATGAAGCAAATAATCACTCATCTCTCTGAAGGAAGTGGTGATTTTGAAAAGTAGAGATGATGTATTTGGTTTAAGGACAGATGGTGTGTACTTCTGCACTTGTTTTTGTTTAACATGAAGTAGATTTTGAGCTCATCCTTATCACCCTTGGTGGAACTATGCTGCTATTACAAAGATAATAATTAATTTGAGCAGATCAACAGAAGAATCCGCTATCACATTTTCCTGCACAAGCAGGTTTCTTGCTGGGAAATACAAAAAAAATACAAAAATTAAAAAAAAAAGAAAATAAATTCAAAAGAATACTATGAATATACTGCTGCCTGTATGATAAATTCTTAAGTCCTATGGGACATTTAATCATCATTGAAATCCATCTTGAAAAAACCTTTTGTAGTAAGTATTCTTTAGATAGCTAAAACTTGATAAAGGCTGTTTAGTATAGCTCTTATAAAGCCTTTGTCAAACATTTAAAGATATTAAAAGGGGCTTTTTTGTTTTGTTGGTTTTATTTTGAATAAATATCTATTAACATAATTAGGTATTAGGAACTAAGCCATTTAGGTACTTTTAAATTAACACTACCTGAGCAAATTTCAATTGGTAGACTGATTTTTGACAACTTTCTTGAGGACTACTTCTAATCCTCTTGCTATGGAAACAATTTTGTACTGATAAACATGCTATTAGGAACACGTGCAGTACCGCTATTTTGGATGAAATATCAAGAATATGTTATGAACTGGCCTGTATTATTTCTGACCAATGTCATTAGAGTAGTAGTTTGTGTTGGTGGGAAAAGATACTGGAGTCTTCAAGTGTGTCCTTTACACACACTCCCAAAGCCCCACCCCCTCCACACACTTTCATCCATTTCTGCTATCTCTGGTGGACAATGTGGTTTGCCCTAAAACAAGAATACCAGGTGGGTATTTCAGGAGCAACTGCATGAATCCTGCCGTAATTAATGCATTTCAGAGACTGGGACAGCTGAGATGTTTGTGGCTTTGGTTCACTTCGGCCTGTAAAAGTGTACAAAGTGCTTCTAGAGATTGGGTTAGTTGGGAAAACTGGCCTACTGAGGCTGAAGGCAGCTTCTCAGTAGATACCCACTCCCAGAGGGATGCCTGCAGGATATGACCAGCCCAAATACAGGGAACACTTACTTTTGAATGAGTGAAAAAAAAAAATTAAGATCTGGTCAAATACAGAGATAAAATCCAAAAATATCTATACAGGAGTTTTGCTGCTTTGCAATTGTGCATTCTGCAAGATCAAAAACAGTAAAACAGTTTCTAGCTGAACTTGCTTGTAATATAACTCATTAGCCATATGAGTCATTGACCAAATATGAGACTTAGTGAACTTAGCTGCACCTCGTTCTCTGGCAAGCTCAGAAAGCAAGGGGGTCTTGCTGAAGCTTGGGACACAACAGGAGGGACCAAGACCTGACGATACTATAATCTGATGTAATAGATGTCAGAGTTATTACTTAGATTATGCATTAGAAATATTTATATACTGTATCAGCAATAACAAGCATCTAATCATAATCATCCACGTAACCATTGTGTCCTACTTGTCATGCCTGGCTGAGAACCTTCCCTCAACTACTCTGATATGTAAACAATGTTGGTAAGTTTCCAAAAATATGTTTCCAAAAATGTTTTGTATTTATAAAAGCTCAGAAATGTGCCTGAGAAGAAGCAGAAAGGCTTGGTTACTTCTGTTTACAATGGATATGGCAAACTCTGGGTATGAGTAAGAAATATAAGTATTTTGTGGCATAAGAGAAATTTTACTTTAAATTCTGGTAGCTGTTCAATTTTCTGCATCAGACTTCATCATTGAAAGCGTCTACAGACATTAATGTCCCAAATGGATTTGAGAATGTGGGATTTAAAAGGAAGGCATCTAAAACACTTATTGACAAATAGATTTCCCAATAAACTCATCTAATAAACTCATAAGCTATGTGTGCAATAGTTTTTATATGAGGATTTGAGGAGTTTGATTTCCAAATTTTGCATATTTTAATTCTGATAAAAATCAGAGGATATCTTCATCTTAGATTTCTCTTGTTTGAATACTGTAAACATTAAAATAAAATTCCATAGATAACCTGGTTATTTCATATTGTAGTACATATGAACTTTCTGTATCAAAAAAAAAAAACCCTCCCAAACAAAACTGTAAAAATTTCCTTAAATTTTAACTTTATTTGTTATAATTTGTGTTTTAATATGTTTCATTTTCCTTTCACTGACATTGATTTATTTTCTCAAATAAAACATTCCTAGATATAGACTATAATGGGCAGTTAACATGACCCAAGGATCTTCTTTCTAAGCTTTTTTAAACTTTCATCTTTCAGGGTTTCTGTACCTAATTTAAACAATGCTGACTAGAATGTGTGCTGTTATCTACATAAGTAGCATTCCTTTCAAATATTAGGGTCTAAAACGGATAATGAAACAACTTTGGATGTATTGATACAACAAACATATCCAGAGGCAGCACATGCACTTCAATACCACAACTTACATGGCTGAGTGGCAAATCAAATATGTAATCTTACAACAGTATTTTAATGTATTTAGGGTGGTGTTATGAGCTAGTAATACCAAAACTGGAAGCAAAGCCTGGCAGGCGAGCAGTTTGGCTGAAGTGACTGAATACAGATAAGCTCTTGCTGGAACTCGGAAAATGAGTCTGTGTGTGTATGTACTTTGTTGCTCCTTTTTGCTTGTAATCCTTTTTGCCTATGGCAACAGCAAGACTGATACTCATAAATAAAAGTAGATGAGATAAAAATACCATGGAGGGAGAAATCCAAATCTAGCTTCACTAAAGCTGAAGCAGTAGCCTTACACTAATATTAACATCATGAAAAAGTAAACCTGAGTGCATTATTATCATTATGGTACAACCTAATAAAATCACCCATATCCATATGAACGAATGGAACACTGTCCCTCTCCCACTCCTCTTTTTAAAGCTCTTAAAACCACTAACATCTCTTGTATAAGTAATATCAACCAAATAATATGACTCAGATCATTCAGATGCAGCCGCTGAGCATTATGAAAGAACGACTAGCCCATATTATTCCAGCCAAAAAAATTTCCTGCTTAACCAGTTTTTAAGGGTAGAGAATGTAATTATAAATCAGAAATATGGCAGAAATTCAAAGTGGTGGATGAAACATGGGGCCAATAATGTGGGGTGTCCCTCTGTGCTTTTTTCCTTTTTCCCCAGAGTCAATTCCACCAAACATTCTGGCATCTGGTTTATTTGCTTTAGCTTCTCTATACAGATGCAAACACCTACACAATAGATTCATAGAGCTTTATGTGCATCCTCTCAGATCTGTCTGTGCAAATGAGATATTCCATTTGTTTGCAGGGAAAGAAAATCCATTAAAATGAAAAAGTTTACTAGCCTGAAACATTATATTTAGCTTTAATGGGAAAAGGAGGAAGAAAACACCTTCCTCCTGTTTCTTTCATTATGGATTATTAACAAAGTACAAGACTTCATTTCCCCTGCTGTAAAATAACCTTAATGAAACATGAGAGCAAAGTAATATCTACCTTGATAGATATTGATAGAGCAAAGTAGTATCTATCTTGAGATACTTTAATTTTAAAGATACTACTCAGAGAGAGACAGAGAGAGAAAAGACTATTAATTATCTTGTTAAAATAAAAAAAAAAAATATTTAGGTTTTATTATTTTCATTTATGGTGTTAAGGGTATTTATCTATAAAAATTCGTTTACTGCTTGTGAGAAAATATCTCAGCATGCCCAGTATTTTTTCTGGCTTCAGGATGATAAAATCAAAGAAATTTCTGCCTATCGTTAGTTATTATCTTTGGTATTTGGCCTAACTCTACTTTTTCAAGGCCTGGAGAACTAGCACATATGACGAAGTTGTTTCATGCAGAGCTAAATATTTCTGCAGATACTACAGGTTTGCATGAAAAAAACTTTGGCTCAATGAGATATCGAGCCTGTGTTTTTATGAAGATCAAAACAGAAGACTTTACATACTGCATGTCAAATGCTTTAATATTGCTAAAGATATTTGCAGTTTTAGTCTTCCTTTTTTCTTACAGCCCACACAATCTGAAGCTTTGGTGACAGAATTTAGACAATGTATTATTATCCTCACTGCCTTGCAGTGGTGCAATTTGAAGCACTGTCATTCTGTTTTCACTCAGAAAGTGTTTGTTGAGTGGAGTTTTTTGGTTTTGTTTTTGTTGTGAGGATGGGGATTTTTTTTTTTTGACACTGTCTCTGACAAAATACTCATAGAGAAGCTCAAGAAGCATGGATTGGATGAGTGGATACGAGATGGATTTAGAATTGGCTAAACAGCAGATCGCAGAGGGCTGCAGTCAGTTACACAGGGCCTAGGTGAAGGCCTGCCACTAGTGGTGACCCCCAGGGTTCCATACTGGATCCCGTATTGTTTAATTTATCCATCAGTGACTTGGATGAAGGGACAGATGTCTCCTCAGCATGTTCTCTGATGACACACACCTATGAGGAGTGGCCGATACCCCAGAGGGCTGTGCAGTCCTTCAGAAGGACCCAACAGACAGCAGAGATGGGTGGAGAAGAACCATCTGGAATCAAACAAAGGCAAATGCAAAGTCCTAACACCTGGGAAGAATAACCCCATGCACCAGCACAGGCTGGGGGCCGACTTGCTGGACAGCAGCTCTGCTGAAAAGGACCTAGGGGAGCTTGTGGACAACAAGCTGTCCCTGAGCCAGCAGTGTTTTTGTGGCCAAGAAGGACAATGGTGTCCTGGGGTACATTAGGAAGAGCATTGCCAGCAGGATGTGGGAGATGATCCTACTGCACTTCTCAGCCCTGATGAGGATGCATCTGGAGTGCTGTGTCCATTTCTGGGCTCCTCAGTACAAGAGACACATGGAGCTCCTGTAGTAGGTCCAGTGGAGGAGAATTATTAGGGTCTGGAACATGTCTCTTATGAGGAAAGACTGAGAGAGCTGTGCCTGTTCACATGTTCAGAATCTAAAAGGGATGACTCAGAGGTGACCTCATCAATGTCTGTCAGTATCTGAAGGGATGGTGACAAGAGGAGTTCTCTGGGCTCTTTTCAATGGTACCAAGCAATAGGAGAAGAGACAATGGGCAAAACCTGACAGACAGGGAGTTCCACCTCAACATGAGGAAGAACTTCTTTACTGTATAGCTGACCATGGAACAGATTGCCCAGAGATATTGTGGATTCCCCTTTGTTGGAGTTGTTCAAGAGCATTATGGTGCAATCTTGTTCAATGTGATCTAGGATGACCCTGCTTGAGCAGAGAGATTGAATCATATTGAATCACTGTGGTGCCATCCAACATGAGCCATTCTGTGATTCTGTGATTTCATACTACATGATAGATAAAAAGTGAGTGTTGTGGTTTAACCCAGCCATCAACCAAGCACAGTGGAACCATTCACTCACTCCCCACCAATGGAATAGGGGAGAGAATTGGAAGGCTAAAAGCTAGAAGACCTGTGGGTTGAGATAAGGAGAGTTTACTAGGGAAAGCAAAAACTATGCACACAAACAAAATAAAATAAGGAATTACTTCATTGCTTCCCATGGGCAGACAGGTGTTCAGCCATCTCCAGGAGAGAAAGGTGCCATTATGTTTAACAGTAAAGAAGGGTCCACTCTAACTAAAAGTAAATATTTTCCTCCTCTACAAATCAGAGACTTTTTTCATATTTCAGATCTTGTGAAAACATTTTAGTAACAAATTAAACACATTTCTTTCACATTTCTGTCGCTTTTCTATAGGTCATAAATTTTAAAAAAAATCTTCATACTAGAAAAGAAAGAAAGGCAGAGATAAAGACAGGAGAGGTAGGATATCATCACATCACATTGTATTGCACTGTATTTCATTTGTGCAAAGGCCTAAATTCTGAAGAGGGACAAATTAGTGGGTTTAAAAATACCATTGTAATTTTCACTGGAAAGTTTATCAAAAGTAGTTTTTGCTGGAGTGTATAACTCCCATGGATGTAATACTGAAGCTTTTCAGTGGTCATTTATTTTTAAAATGTGCCTTATTCCAAGATTAAAATGAAGTGCATGGGATGGAAAAAATAAATCTTGGATATGTTTACTTGATCACTTAAAAAACTTAGTATCTGACTGTTTATGAAAAGATTTTCTGTCTGGAAAAAAAATGGTATTTCTTTACTCTGAAAGGGATTTTTTGTGTTTTACAAGACGTGAGGTTAAGTATTTTATCCATGCTTCCCTCTCTTAATCCACCTCAGAATCTTGCATGAGGCTCTATTGCAAATCGTATAGTGGTTTTCAGCCTAGTAACAAAAGCTTTTATGTTTGGGATTTTTTAATATTTTTTACACACACACATATATATATATATATATATAGATATAGATATATATATATATATAGATATATATATAGATATATATATATATATATATATATATCTTTTTCTCTGAAAAAGTTAATGGAATCAGAAGAGGAAACTGACCAGCTTTTATTTCATCTGAAGAACTGCAGTCTTGTGTAGTTGAAACACATGTGAGAGAAATGACCCTGTTCCATCTCAAGGAGCATTATTTTATAATTAAAACAGTAATGCTCAAGACTGTTAGATTTTATAGTGCATTTCTACATTTTATTTTCTTCATTGTTTTTTGGATATCACACAATAAGAACTTGGTATGCACAGAAATAAGGCAGAAATCATGATTAATTGTCCCTGTAGGCCGTTGCATATAAAATAAAGACAAGATGCTAAATGGCAAATGTCTTTTTTTATTCGGCTTCTGTATAGTCAGAGACCTTTCATTTTTACCATTAAGCCTAAGCAGCTAAGGACTATATAAACTCTGTTGGGGATCTTGATTGAAGAAAAGTGCATTTCAATAGATACATCATTAAACCTTGAAGAGAGAAGAGCTTATGATTTACCCTGTAATCTATTGTATGTATGACTCACACTCAGCTGCTAATTTTGACTCTTGTACTTGGGCACTTAATCCTCTCTCAGCAAGAGTGCAAATGTAGCCGAGGTAAGTAATTTAGGACAATGTCAAATAGCAGGACTCCTAAAAATCAGGTATTTCTTTGTACTGTGATCTTTTAACTCAGCATCTACAAGATTTCCTGTGTTCTTTTGTGGATCTACACCTTAGTTGTTCATGGTTTATAAATAAGATAGTCAAATCTCAGATAATTGAAATCTCCTTATGATTATTGCAGGGCTTTTTTTTATTTTTATTTATTTATTTATTTATTTATTTAGCACTGGGATTGCTGCCCTAAGTGCAATAGATAATCCAAAGTAATTAATTTTTCTGGTTTATGGCTTATACTTTCTACCCCTAAAAATCCAGAAACTTATTTTGTTAGAGGCTCTGTTACAAATGAAAACAACTAGTAGAAAGGTAATATTATTCCTCTTGTAATATGCAGTAAAGTGTTCCCTAACTGTGGAAATCTTCATTCAGATTCTGTGCAACAGCATGTCGGTGTTGCATAATTTTTTTGTACTTAAGCTGGCTTAGTGCTAGCGAATAAAAAAGAACCTGAAGCCAGATGACACTGATTACCTCACATCTACGCTGCTTAAGGCCAGCATTCCTTACGAGTTTGTCTCAGAGACAACCACTTGTTGGTAGTGACCTAACAATTAATAACTGCAAAAAACGAGAAGACATTAAGATCTTAGTTCCTTTCCATTTATCAGTTTAGAACTACACTGAGGTCCCTGAAGTAGCTCCTTAGATGTTGAGTCTGAGTACTCTGGAAACAACTAACATTATTTCAAATTTAACACCACCTACAGCTTGATGAATAACACGTTTTTTGTGCCGGAAAAGTAAATTTGAATCTTCTAAAGAAGTGCAATGAATTGAATCTGAGTGTCTTATAAGTACATAAAAAGAAAATGGCTCCATTAACACAAAACTTTCTAAAGTAATTTAGATGTCGCATCAGGAATGCTTCCTGGTCTGGGAAGATTTCCAACATATTCCCTTATTAAGAGCTCAAATCAAGACATGGTAAGTGGTCTGAGTGAAGTGATAGTGTCTTAATTTCTGCACAAGTTCTGGTTGCTATAGTTCCCTTCCTGAGGTTTTCAGTATATGTCTATATCTCACAATGCTCTGCAATTTACATAAGTTGGTGCAAACAACCAGTAGGTTAAAGATAATACAGATACCACAGATGTAATATTGATAATTCTTGGTGATCTGTGTGAGGTCTGAAAGAAATCAAATTCAGGCATCAAAGAAATAAATCTTCATCTTAGCAACTATCTTTCAATATAATTAGTTATATTTATCATATCATCTAACAGCTGCCTTTAAAACACATCTGCAGCACTTTTGCTGATCAAGACATACCTATATAATAAAGACATGCAGCGAAGTTGTTAAAAGGATAAGAGCACAAGTTTGTGAGGAGTGGCTGAGGGAGCTGGGGTTGTTTAGCCTGGAGAAAAGAAGGCTCATGGGGGACCTTAGTGCTCTACAACTACCAGACAGGAGGTTGTAGCAAGGTGAGGGGCTGTCCCTTCTCCGAGATAGGAAGAGCTATAGAGGCAAGAGAAAATGGGGTCAAGTTGTGTCAAGGAAGGTTTAGACTGGATATCAGGAAATAAGTTTTCACTGGAAAAATTGTCAAGCGTAGGAACAGGCTGCTGAAGGAAGTGATTGAGTCACCATTCCTGGAGGCATTCAAAGGATATAAAGATGTGGTGCCTGTGGCAGATGTGAGGATATAGTTTAGTGGTGGACTTGGCAGTGCTGGCTAACTTGTTGGATTTGAAAATATTAAGGGTCTTTTGCAATCTAAAGAACAGCATTAGACATTTTCTATCAAAAAAAAAAAAAAAAAGGAAGACATGAAAAAGTCTTTTGATAGTATTAACATTAGAGTGTCAACACTTAGAGAACCCACTACTTAAGAAAAGAGAAAGATTTGTATTAAAGAATTGAACCAACATTGTAAATGGTCAGTCACAATTAGACAGCAAAAGAAATGACAGTAATGATTGGAGAAGAACCTAATTCCTTTTCCAACAATATGAAGAAATACAAATGTTGATCTATACAAAGTGAAGTCTTCCTACAGCATGGTAAAATTGTAGTTTTTCATGGGAGTTGTAAGTGGTACTTAATCCATTTTTAACTCTGGATTTCCATATATTTAAGTGCTTTAGATTTTGCTCTAATTTACTCAAATAAAGGTGGTATATTTCAATCATATTTCGTATTGATCATATGGATTTGTGTCAATCATAAAAATTCTGCAATTAGACCAGGAATATTTTTTATTTAACTACTCTGGCACTTTATCAGAAAGAATTAAATGTACCTGAATGAATTTATTATCTTATAACAGTTTTTCCTTTGAGCTGCTTTGCATAATTTGAGACTACTTGCTAAGAGAAAACAAATGTAAAACAATGGATCAAATTATATATGCCTGTTGAAAAATAATTTTTCCTTTTCCTTAATCAATGTAGAAACTGCTGGAATGACTTTCAGAAACGTACAATGTTTTAAATAGAAATATTTAAATATTTTTAATGGTAAGAAAAATGAGACTTGACTATAAAAACATATTTCCAAAATTAATATACTATGATAGAAAATGGAAATAAAGAAACAGACACTGATTCAGGGTTTCAGTTACAAACCCCTATGGGTAATAGATAGAAGTTTTGAACTACAAAATTTCTGATGGACTTTTTGAAAGATGGAACAGACCAGGTGTGAGCAAATTTCCTAATTCTCACGTTACGAAGCTGCTGGTGAAGTTTAACTTAAATTTATCATGCTTAATATGAGGATCCATATTGTACTACAGTGTGAGATTTATAAAACCTGCCTTGTCCTCTTTTCTGAAAAGTATTTCATGTAGCACTAAAAATAAATAATTAAATACAAATAAATAAATATATATAT
>VXBS01005763.1:3244-39492 GCA_013400255.1 Sitta europaea
AGTTTCTGGACAGTGCCCAGAGATTGCACAGAGAAGTTCCCACCTCTCCATCTCCACTGGGCACTGGAGAAGTCCATCAGGTGAGATCTTTTACAGGGGAATGCAAACATGACTCTTGTTTATCTGACAGTTCCTGAGAACTGACTCCACTATACCAAAACAAATCAGAAGGCTGATTTTCAGGGACAGCAAGGATAACTTTGAGTGATCAGTTTGGTCAGTGCAGTGTCAATTGTAAAATTGTCTGTAACTGTAAAATTGTCTGTGCATACTCCGTGTATGTAGGATTTGTGTGCCAGGCTGGTGGCTCCAGTGACTGGCACTGGCACTGGCAGTTCCTGTGGGAATATCCCTGTCCCTGGGCACGGTGCTGTGTCCCATGGTGGTGCCTGGAGCAGGGAGCTGCAGTGAGGATCGATTCTTCCAGGCACTGCAGGAACCTGCAGAGCTCAGAGCCACTGGCCAGGCTGCTGCTGGGCAGGGGGGACACAGCCCTGGCACCCACCCTGCCATCCTGCAAGGCTATCACTCCAATTTCCTGCTTATCATTCAGATGTCTCTGCCAGTATGAAATGAAAAGCCATTTGATACCTGAGCCTTCTGGCTCAGTATCCCATAAGCAATTAGCCTATTAGTCTTTGAGGCATTAATATTCTCTGCTTTCACTCTGATGGTCTCACTTCCTGCAAACAGGAACTCTGAGAGTGAATTTTAAAAACCCATAAATACAGCAGTGAAAAGGTTGTTTTAATGATGTATATTCTTTCATCACTACTCAGCAAAAAGAAGTTGTTTAGAGTGGTTTGAGAGTTTTTGTAATTTGTATTTTATATATTATGAATGTGATAATGAAATCCTTGTTAGGAATATAAATTAAACAAGATGTTAAAAGAAATAGGCATGAGAAATAAATAGTGAATATTCAGGTATTAGAGATTCATCTCCATTATATTAATTTATTAATATATGTTATGATTAATATATTATAAAGATTATATTAATGAGGTCTTTCATCATTTTTAGTAAGTTTTTTTCCCCATTGCTGACCTCTAAGCTTTTCCTCAAGGATTTTTTGTTACTTCATGGGTGATCATGTATCTTATAGATCAAAATCAATGGAACTTCGAGTGCTCTTCCAAGCCCTGTGCAAAAAAAAAACCAGGTTTCTCTCATTTAGCCTCTTCTAAGGACAAATTCTCACTGAAGCAAAGACTGTGTAGCTGAGTCTTAAGTAAATTATTGCTCTTTTTCAAAGTTGGGGTGGGCCCATCCTGATTTCACAGCCTGAGCTACTGCTCAAGAGCCATTCCCATGTTTGGCTGTGATCCTTGAGTGCTGCCTGGTAAAGGTTTGGGTGGATGCTGGCAGGTTCTCATTCCCATCCATCCCCATTATCAGCACCTCGAGGAGGTCACTGCACAGCAGCCTGTCCCTGCTCCCAGCAAGAACCCAAAACTCAGGCTGATAGAGCTCAAATTGATGAAAAAAAACCCCAAACCGTTTAAGTTATATGGTTAAAATGTTCTTTTTTAATTTTACTAGAACCTGGCATGAATAATTCCATTTGCATAAAGCTCTGCAGTGTAGATATGTACAATATTCATCTGACTTTTAATACTAAAAATATTTGGAAAAATTGTAAGGATGTGAAAGTGGGTTAAAATTGTTAAAGTTCTGTGTTGAGCTGCACAGGCAGCTTGTGTTTTATATATATATTTTTAAAAACCCTTGTGTTATATAAAACTTCTCAGTAAGTTGGGTTTTTTTAATAGATTGCTCAAAGCCTAGTGCTATATTAGCAGAAATAATGGAAA
The DNA here is from genome assembly GCA_013400255.1 of Sitta europaea. Taxonomy (NCBI): domain Eukaryota; kingdom Metazoa; phylum Chordata; class Aves; order Passeriformes; family Sittidae; genus Sitta; species Sitta europaea. The sequence goes on from VXBS01005763.1 coordinate 5,059, forward strand.
CAAGAACAGGAGTGGAGAATACAATAGGAGACAGCTAGTGTGTTTAAAAAAGAAAAATTTTTTAAATTCCTTCTATTTTGCCTCTGTCAATTGTGTCTACAGTTAGAAGGAGGCATAAAAATTCACTCTTGAGCTGCTCCATGCAGCCTGTGGGCAGTGCTGGTAGCTGCTCTGCCCTGGAGGTGATGCCTCACAAGACACTCTTGTCCAGATGTTCAGAGTTTCTCCCATGAGCTGGACTACAAAGACAGAGCTAAAACTGCTTTCTGTTTGCCAATTTCTCTGGCAAGCATTGATCCCATGTCAAATGACACTGTGGGAGTTTAACAATAAGAGTTTGCCAGTAGAGATCTCAGAGCAGGACTTCATTGCAGGCTCCATTCTGGGTTTCCCAGATTCCAGAGGAAAATCTGAAGCCCTCTGGATGGCCCCTGCACCCTCAGCTGGTGTCACTGGCAGATGTGCTGAGGGTGCCCTCCTGACTCTGCCTGTCCCTGCTGCAGACATTGGGTGACACTGTGCCCAGCACAGCCCCTGGGGACACCCCTGGAGCTCTGACAGAAAAGAACTCCAGAGTCCCAGATGGCAGCTTGCAGGCTTTCCTCATGTGTGGAAGTCCCAGGGCTCCTTCTAAAAATATCCAGGACCATATGGCCCTGCATCTCTGAAACATCACTAAACTCTGCCCTTACATCCCTTTGGGAAAGTGGGGCAGGAGCATCACAGTAAGGACATCAGAAAATCCAAACCAAGATGGCTTGGACAGTAATATCTGTACTGTGTGTCCACCCAGCTCAACATTTGGCTCAGTATTCTTGATTAATAATGCTTGTTATGGGCTGATTGATTCTGGGATCATGTTTAGGAGGACATGAAACAGTATTTAAATCAGATTTGGTGTTGCTGCCAGACTTGTGTTGCTGCAGGAGTGCCCAAACTGCTTTCTGTGCTCTCCCTTCCCTCAGAGGGCCCTGGGCAGCATCATTAATCCAGAACATGTTTCTGTCCTCACTGGGCCAGAGGCTGGGGCTTTCATTCTGTTTTCAGGTAAATTACAGTTTATATCCCTGGAATTTTGAGGGAATTGTGACTAATTGCATAGTGACATATCACGAGATATAATCCCACAAAAATAATTATGAAAGAAGTATAAAGGAAAGCAATACTGTTATAAAAACCTAAACAGAGTTAATGCTCCAGATCAAATAAAAATTAAAAATCTGAGTTATATGTGAGAAATCACCTGGTTTACAGTTGAAGGGCAAATCCCTCTCTTAACCCAGTGTGCCTGCACTGGAAAGTAGACCTGTTTTCTGCCCTTGGTGTCAGGAGCTCATTCCTCCAGGGAGGAGCTGAACAGGGTGTAATTCCTGCAGGAATTACTGGCTCCTGCAGGAATTCGGGTGAGTGACTCTGCCTTGTGTCCTGTCCTTTGCAGGATGAGATAATTGCATTTCCCCACTGCCCAGAAATGCTGCAGGGCTCTCCAATAAGGTGAGCATTAGGGTGGCAGGGACAGAAATGTGAGACAAGGAGTTATTAACAAGCAAAAGATTGTTTTCCTGGCCTTATCCTTCGGATTCCTATTGTTTCACAAATGTGAGTTTTCCTTAATCCATATTAACAAAATCCCCTCTGTACTCAGATGTTCTGAGCAGCACTTGAGGAAGTCATACTACAACTTCAGATTGTTCCCTGTATTTTTCCTTACCTCTGCCTGACTTTCTCTTTCTCTGGTGCTGTACAAATATTTTCAGCTGGATCAATTGGAAAAAAAAAAAAAAGCCCTGAGGGAGCTCCCCTTCAAACTGTAATGGGCCTCTCTCCTTTGCCACTGAACCTGGATCCATGGGTAAAGCATTAATGTAAATGGAAACATGCCAAGTTAAAAAAAAAAAATATTGGAATATTCAAGTCTCAAGGACAAAGGGTCCCTCAGAAACAGCATTAAAATTTTGCTGGCAGCTGCAGGAAGTTGGTGTTCAGAATAAGCAGGCATAGAAATGAAACTGCCCTGCAGAAATCATCTACTCAGATGATTTGTACTGAGTATGGAACAACCTTGTCTCTGGTGTTAGGAGCCCTGGGTTTGATCTCATCAAAGGAACTATATCCTTTTTTTCAGTTATTGTTTTTAGAGAGGCAGCAGGCCTCAGAATGAAGCAGAGCTCTGGCATCTCCTGTAGGGCAGGGTGGGCTCCCAGAGCAGCTGGGATGCAGGCTGTGCAGTTTATTCTATCAAAACTGAAGCAGTTTATTCCATCAAAAACCTTGAGATGTGGGCTGGGAATCCAGAAATGCTGGGCTTGGCTCCTTCTGTGCAGCAGCAAGCAGGGCAGTTATGACTCTGAAGTTAACTGGTCTCTATTGGCTTTTACTGGATTTGTGAATGAATACATAAATATCCTGCATCAGTTAGTGTAAAATGTAATAATTTATGCTTGTCTTCTGCAATATTGTGGGAATTTCATATGCAATTTTCTCATTCTGCTTTGAGATGCTTTTGAATGTGTAATTATGTTATTATTCAGACCTCTGAAGAGATAGTGTAAGCCTCCACAATTCCCCAAAGAACAACATTTTATATCAAATTCAAATGGGTAATAATGAAATTGAAGTGAAATGATGAAATAATGGAATTCTAGAACTTTGGGACACATTTCCATGTTGTTACGTGGTGTAATCTTTCCATCACCACAGCTAAAGCAAAACCAAAAAAAAAGCTTTGCCTGACATCCTTTGGCTGACTGAAAGGTAACTCATTTTCAGATTGATTTGAATATGGAATTGAATTAGTGGAGCTAAAAATATTTCTGCAGTACTGCACTGGTGAAAAGCAATAAACCCTTTTATGCCAATAGTCTATGGAAGAATGGACAGCAACCTCTGAGAAAATGATAACCCATTTTTATGTTGTTACCATGGCAATGCAGCTACAAACACTTGTGTTTGGACTGTACAATCCTCATGAAATACAGCTTGTCAGTTCTTTTTATAAGCCATAAACCCTTTCAGCTCCATGGATGCAGATCTGCTCCTAAGGAGAGAGAAGGGGCTGTTACCCATGGGAGGTGTGCAGCTCCTCCTCAAAACACCAGGGCAAGGCCCTGATGGAGGCCTCATTCTAACTGAAACATCTCTCTGTTTATGCATTCTTGTGTTTCTTGGGTGATTTTGTTTAGATTTTGTGTCTCTTAACCCCTCTGACTGCCTTCCCAAAGCACGTGGGAGCTCACTCTACATTTCTTGCTGCTCTCTGAGGAAAGGCAGGGCAGTCTCTAATCCATGTTTAAAATAAGATTGCTATTTTAAGCAATCTTTCCCTACCCCTTTTGAATCTTTTCATGCTTGAGGGATTCCCTTTGGAGTCCCAGTAAATAAAGCAGCAGGCTTTGCTTGCTTGGGGCAGCCCTGTGTTTCTGGCAGTAAGGGCAGGAGCAAGACCCTGGGAAAATGCAGCAGGGAATTTGGTTATTCCCAAGAATATAGGGGTCAGAATTCAAAAGTGTGTAGTTTAACATTTCTCCTTTAGCCAAGGAGAAAATCCAGACTGCCAGTCCAAAGCACAGGCATGTAGAAGATTTTGAACCATTCGTGTGAGTGCACCACACTTGTCAGTGGTCCCTTGAAGGTTGAACACCTGAGAGCTGTTTCTGATCCCTTCTTTAAAATTGGCCACATTCCCCTGCTGCCACATTTCCCTTTGGTTTTCCAATGTGCAGCACACAGCAAATGTGCCTTTCATAACAAACCTGTGCACACAGCAGCAGCATTTCTGCAAATGTACAAAAAAAGGCAGAATTTAATGGGATTATTCATAAACCTAAATTAATCACAGGTTTGCAGCATCAAAGCCAATGTTCTTAATCCAAAGGATTTACCCCGAGTAGATTTAAGGTTGCACAGAGTAGATTTAGGATTGTGGGACAATCTCAGCTCATCTGAGTTTAATGATGGTGAAAATCAGGGTGAAAATCTGAATTCCCTCGGGAATGATCCGAAGATAACTCATGCTCAGAAGTACTGGAAGGAAAATGGCACCTGGGTGCTCTCCATAATTGCAATTTTCAGTGTTGCTAAGGCACAGTTTCCTGGAGACTGATTCCCCAAATCTTTGACTCACACAATCAGATGACAATTGCTGACCTGGGACGTGTCTAGCATAGAGCTGTCTACAAATAAGGGAAACTTATCAAAGACATTTATAATTCTTTTGCAAATGCATGACAGCTGGTCCAGGAACACAGAATTAAGCTGCCTTTCTTGTTAATTGTTGTTTAATAATTACAGCAGCTCCTTGCCATGGGGATGTTTCTGTGTTCATGAGTTTGTGTATTTTTCTGTGTTTCTGTACTTATGGTCCACCCCACTTTTGCTACTGCCAGTGGCAGCAAGGTCCTGAGGAAGCAGGGAAGAATTTGGGGGCTCCTGGGACAGATCTGTACCATATTTTCCATGACACCTGGGTGTCATTATTGACCTTCCAGGGGCATGTAATGGTTGTACTGATCACTGGTGACAGCCTGAGGCTCAGTCTTCACTCTGAGGTGCCTGCAGCCTTTGCTGCTGGGAAGGGAATGGAGGGAATGTCAGGGAGAGCTCTGCACACAGCCCTGAACGAGAGGGGCTGGGAGAGTGGAACATGCCAAACACAGCTCTTGGCTCTGAGGAGAAAGCTGCTCTGCTGAGGGGCAGGGAAGGCGAGTGAGGAACCCTCACCTCAATATCCAGCTGCTCTCCTTCTGGGCCTGTGCTCCCCATCCCTGCCTGGGGGCTTTGTGACAATTTGACTGCACACCACAGGGCATGGAGCCCCCCTTTGCTCCTGCAGGAATTCGGGGGGAAGAGCTTTCAGAATCTGGATTTAGGGATGTCCCCCTTCCCATTTCCACGGTCCATTTAGACAGGCTGACACCAGCAACTTAATCCTCCAGCATGAGGCAGCCTGGTGTGCCAGGGGGTGAGTAAGGGATGATGTCAGGCTGACTCAGAGTGACCAGAGCTTCCCCAGGGAGGGCACTCTCAGAAACTGAGCTCCAGCAATTTGTCACTGGTGCCTCCTCCCTCCCTCCCTGCCCCTCCAGCAGAAGGTAGCCCTCCCCTTTGCACAAGTGCTCTGCAGCTCTCCTCCAGTCCAGGGCTCTGCCAGGTGACCTTTGTGCCTCCTCTGTACAAGGAATCTCTGACTGGAGTCAGCAATGTCAGGTGTGGGAAGGGATGGAGAGTTCAAGCTTATCTTGAAGGAGCCTGGAGGGGGGACAGTGATTTATCTTTGAATGTTCTTCCCTCCTACATTTCTACCGAGCTGGTGATGCAGCTTTCTGTAATGATTCTGTAGTGACTAATACCTGAAAGCCATGGAAATCTCTCGGAGCCCTCGGATGAGGGAAGATGGGCACTTCTGTTATCACGAGGGAGGCAGAGGATGATTTGCTTTTGTATCAGAGGTGCTTTTGTATCAGGTTGCTGTGTCAGTACAGAAGTTATAGCAGCCAGCAGAGAGATGATTTGAGAGCCTGGTGTTTTTCCATCTGTTTACCCAGAACAGAGTTACCTGGATGATCTCTTTCACTGTTAGACTGCTCCTGGAACAAAGGAAAGCAACTGAAGGACAGCTGTATTTTACATATCAGGGGAGCAGTATTAGTTTAGAAAACTGAAAAAATATCTCATTTCATTTGAAGCTTTCTTTTTGGTGTTTCTTGCTTAATTTGACACATGATTTTTTTTTTTAATCACACTTCAGTGACAGTTTAGTTACAGCCTCCCCATAACCTAAGAAGCCAGCTGTCAGATTGGTCATTGTTCTTGAGTGTTACTCTGACCTCAGCCTTTCTCTAAAACACAAACAAGGATCTCAAGTGATGGCCATCAGCTGGTTTTCCATAGGAAAAAACTCTTTTCCCAGGTCCATAAAAACACTTAAATTACTGTCTCAGTGTTGAGATTTTTTTTAAGTGTTCTTCCCATTGTGGTGGTGAGCCTTGCTTCGCATAAGGAAATGTAAAAGTAAGTGGAAAATACAATGAGGAACCGTTCACAGAACAGCACTTTTAATTTATAATTAATTAATAGAAGTTTTCCATGCACTTGCATAAAGAATATGGAGAGATGACCAGAGTGCTGTTGTAACACAATGCAGTGTTGTACATTTAAACAGGGCATTGTGACCTGGGTTAGCTTCTAAATGCTGACATTACTCTGCCTTCCCAGTTCTTTCCATTATTGTTTTTGCACTGTCTTATTCTACTGTTATATCTGCAAGTTACTTTTCTCTGTATAAATTGACATTTGCAGAATGTCCAAGGAAGGTGAATCTGCTACAGAGCCAGCTCCTTGCAGCCCAAGCCAAAACATTGATTCTTCAGGCAATACAGCATATAATTAAAAACTTCTCAGGCTGGATATCCTGTTTTGGGGGAGCAGACATTTGACCTTTGTAGTTCTCTTTAGCAATATTTGACATTTATTATTTTGTAGGGGGGTTTTAAAGGAAAGTAATTTTTATCTAAGTATTTTTGTTCCCTTTCCCTTCCTCTTTTCTTTCCTACTGATGGAAAATAATATGCATTTTGTTGACACAATTCCAAATTGCAGGTTTAAAAAAACCCAGGTAGATTTTATCCCAGGCATCTTATCTCTTAACTGTACTTTCCAAAACTTTTCATGGCTGTTATGTTGGTATGGATTTAGTCTTTCAAGAATCTCATACAGCACGAAATGACTGTAGGCACACAAAATGAACTTCAAAAAGACCTTTCACTGCACTACAGGAAAGCCCAGTCATTGGTGCTGGGGCACTGTGTGGGTGTACACAGAGCATCAGGCAGTGTTCTTCAAGGACAATCTGCACATCCTCAGCTGTGCTTTAGGATCTGCAGGCTCAGAAAAACAATACACTATGAAGTAAAGCTTCCTGGATTTTATTCACAAAAGAAGTGAGGGTAGGACTCATCAGGGCAGCGTCATCTGGTGGGAGGTGCATTGGGATGCAAAGTGGAGTCACGAAAATCTCAGTATTACTGAGATCACTGTGGGGCTCCACTCAGTGAGTAATGCCCAGGCATTGTGTGTCTGGGGATTTATTGTGCATTGCTTCGGTAACCTAACACCAGCCTGAAACCCTGATGGAAAATTTTACATCACCTGTGAATAAAGGACCTTGTTTTCATGCAAAGCCAAGGAGTTCTGTGTCGTGGCAGCTGCTCTGTTGGTGCTCTGGTTTCCCTGCCCTCTGTGAATTTGGGTATTCAGGGTTTTACTGCTGGAGCAGTGCAGGGAGCTCAGGAGTTTTTCTTTATGTAGTAGGAGGACCCAGAGAGCTCTCCAAACCTAGAGCCTTACTCTAAAAGAGACAGTAAATCCTTGAGCCTCTAAAACATTCCTTTGTTTAGTTCACATGCTTGCCTGTGTTCTACGGGGTCTCAAAATAGAAAACTGACTTCTGTTTCTTAAGGTCTATAATTGTTCCAACACTTCAATACAAACCAACACAGAACTAGCCAGCTGTATCTCACCTTCTACAGATAAAGAAATAGCTTGTGTCCTTGAATGTCTCTGGAGCATACGCTCTGGAGGGTGACTTGGAGCCTGTGGGAGGATTTTGTACCATAACTCAGAGTCTGGTGTGTCGTGGTTTGAGCCCAGCTGGCACCCACAGCTGCCTGTTCACTGCTCCCCAACCCCCAGTGGGATGGGGAATGGAGCCAGGGAAAAAGTGGGCTGAGGCAGAGACAGATTAGGAGGCCAGGAAGTGAAGGAAAAATAATAATAATGATGATAAAACAATATACAAAATGAGTAATGCATAATACAATTGCTCAGGGCCAATATCCAGTCAGTCCCCAGGCAGTGACTCCTGCCCCATGGGCAGCTCCCCCAGTTTATGTGCTGGGCAGGATGTTCTGAGGTCTGGAATATCCCTGTGGCCAGTTCAGGTCAGCTGTCCTGGCTCTGCTCCCTCCCAGCTCCCTGTGCTCCTGCTCCCTGGCAGAGCACAGGAGACTGAAAAGTCCTTGACTTGGCATAGGAGCAACTTAGCACAACTAAAACATCAGAGTGTTACCAACATTATTCTCATGCAGAATCCAAAACACAGCACCAGGAGGAAAATTAACTCTCTCCCAGCCAAGACCAGGACAAAGGGAGGTCTGAGTCAGTGGCACAGCCAGGCCAAAGGATGCCCAGGCTGCAGGGCTGCAGGTTGGCTCTGGTGGCAAAATAGTTTATCTAAAACCCAGTGGGGTCCAACACAACAAATCCTTTGTATAAATTTACCTGTATTCCCAGTGAGCATCTGCCTACCCCGAAAACATTAAATGCATTGTATTTCTAGGCATTTTGTGTACTTTGGTGGTTTTTTTACATGTGGAAAAGACAGAGCAGTGTGTTCCTTCCCATCATCACTGTGTTCAGGCTGATCCTGAATTTTATGCCTTTTTAATGGTTTCTTTTTTTAAACTTAGGTCCTTTCAGTTCTTAAATCTTAGGGCTGCCTTGGTTATCTTCTGTGAATGAGAGACTCCAGCAAGAGCATATTGCTAGCACCTTTTCTCTGAGGCACCCAAGGGCCTTACTGTATCCCTTACCAGCCCCATCTCAGTGGCTCAAAGTTTCCAGCTCTTACAGTATTTGTTGCCTTTCCTACTAACTCTTGCAGTATTTGTTATCTTTCTCACTAACCCATCTGCTGACAGTTTTGATTAGGCTGTGGTGGAGCAGCAAGTTTTCCTGATTGCCCAGAAAACCTTTAATGTGTAGCCCAAGGCTCTGGGCACAGGAGGTTCTTTCCAGTTATTGCTCTTTAAACCTGTTAGCTCAGCTGGAGATGTTCCTCACAGGCTGTGTCTTGTGCCTTGGAAACGTGTGGAGAAGGTACAGACAGCTCCTTGCTGGTTTTGTTCTTAAACTGTCAGACAGAAAACTTACCCTGAGAATTTGGGGTCAAAGAACTTCCTGTGGTTTCTGTTGTGTTTGTGTGTGTGATGATGTGTGGAAGGAACCCAGCAGTAAAGAGAGCAAGTCTCCAGGCTCCTTGTGCCAGCAGAATCTCCTGGTGACTCACCAAAGGTACAAAATTGAAACAAAATGCAGTGTTTTGTCCAAATGATGGAATTCCAGGGCTGAGATGCTGGTGAGCCTCATCTCCATCTGTACCCCCCAGATGGGATGGAGTGTTTCCTGCTGGACCCATGGGGTTTCCTTCTGCCTTCACTGAGATCAGTTATGGCACAAGAAGCCTGGAGACTTGCTCAAGGACTCACACTTGGGGATGGCAATATTTCAAAAACATTCCTCTTCTGCTCTGAGTGAAACCCAATTCTTCCATTTCTCTAGCAGAACACCAAACACAGGTTCTGCTTAGTGCTGGTGTAACTCCATGAGTTTCCCTGCTGTGAACAATGCACATTCTTCCCTTTCTATATTTTAACACTGTGCTCCTTACTTTTTCAAAATGAAACATACCTTGAAGTAAACAGTCCCATTTTTACCTTTGTGTGTGCATTAAACAGCTGCTAAATTGCTTTTGTGTTCCACACTAGAGGCAGCTGTTTCTGTGGTCAAAACCTAGCCACACTCTGCCTTTGTCTATGTGCCAATGTAAGTGGGATTTTCTGGACACTGTGGAGAATTTCCATGTGTTTGTGGCTTATAAAATCAGGCAGCATTTGCTAAATGCAAATTCAGTGGTGTTGTTGGAATCATGTGATTTGACATCCCTGGGGAATCCCAAAGGACCTGCCAGACAAAAACACATCTCTTCTTCCTGTGAGGGATAGTGCAGGTCCAACGAAGCTTTGCAGAATTGCTTTGAGGATTCAGCATTAATAAATCACCTAATACAGTGTATTTGCACTGATATGAAAGTGGAGACAGCCCATGTGAGGGCCAGTACTGGGAGCAGCAGCAATATTTAGCAAATAGCTTTAAGAATGCAGTGTTGTAGGAGATGTCAGCAATGTGGCACTGTGGATTGGAGCACTCCATTTCTCTGCTCATTTCCCCTTTGTTCTCAAGACTTTTTGTTCCAGATTGGAGCAAATGACAACTTGCCATTAAAACTAATTTAACTTTCACACTCTGAATCCCTCTGCTGCTGTGGTGGGAAGTGACTTTTCCCTCTCTTGCAAACATATGGAAATGCACAGCAAACCCTTCACAAGGTCTGCAATTTAACAAATATTGCTGTCAAAAGCCACCTTCTGTGGCAAAATAATACAAAACAGCATGACCAGTGCAAGCCAAAAGAATGTATTGAGGAAACCTTCACACTGAAGACAAGTAAGTATTTCAGACAGAAAGAAATTTCTTGTGATTAATCAAGGATCTTATTCTCTGGCTTACACCTCATTTCCATCAGTATAATAAACCAGAGCTCAGTGGAGTTACTCCTGATTTACAACAAAGAGGGAGGAGTAGGGTAAGAACCCAATAGGTCACATTCTCTGCTGATTGCTCCCTCACATCATGACTGCCTGACATCTCTTCTGGCTTTAAAATACTTTCTGTTTCATGTAGGAGCTTTTTATACCATTTGTACTTGCTGTGTAGGGGAAAGGAAAATTAATTGCAGTCTAAATTAAATCCCTTTGGCATGCATTTAGATGTGACTAAGAGGACTTCTAAAAATATGTTAACTAACATGTTTTAGTGGGAAAAAAAATAGAACATTTTAATATGTGCTGGCAGGTAAAGGTGATGTACAGATTGAGTGTGCCTTTTTGGGATCAACTCAAGAAATTAGAGTATTACCTAGTCTGTCACCTCTCCAGTCTTTGACAATGTCCCTCATGTGCTGCCTAGGGTGGGGTAAAACCACCTCTTGTCCTTTGTGGTCCAAACACATTGTTCTGTGCTGTAAACACTGACAGGCAAAACGTGGTGCACCTGATTTTGCTGCTCTCTGGCATTAGTAGACCACAAGCAGGAACAGAGTTAATTCAGTGGACCTTTCTGCTGGGGAGCTGACAAATCCCCCAGTTCAGCACTCTGGAAGGTTTCCAGCAGATGAGAGACACGGCCTGTGCCTGCTGTTCAGAGCTGGAGTGCTGGGAGAGTGGGCAGAGCCCAGGACAGAGGGACAGAGGGACAGAGGGACAGAGGGACAGTGGGACAGAGGGACAGAGGGACAGTGGGACAGTGGGAGAGAGGGACAGAGGGACAGTGGGACAGAGGGACAGAGGGACAGAGGGACAGAGGGACAGAGGGACAGTGGGCACAGAGGGACAGAGGGACAGAGGGACAGTGGGACAGAGGGAGAGAGGGACAGTGAGACAGTGGGACAGAGGGACAGTGGGCACAGCCTGGGACAGTGGGACAGTGGGACAGAGGGACAGTTGGCACAGGGGTCCTCAGCTTCTCAGGTCCCTGAGCTCAGGACAGGTGTAGTCTGGTTTTCTAGGCCTGAGGTTTCTGAGTTTCTGAACTCAGTTTCTTCGTGGTGTTTGGGTTCGGGAAGACCTTGTTCTCACAGACTTGACATAAACATCCCAAGTGTTATTGTAACAAGAGTGAGGTTGGGAATTCTTTTCTGTGGGATGGACTTTTCTCTACCCATCAGTTTGGGCCAGTGGGATGAGGAGTTCTGGCACTCTTCTGAGCAATGGGAGTGGCCTGTTCTAAAAGGTGTATAAGGAGGACAATTGTTTTAATAAATCAGAATCAGATGCAATTTTCATAAACGAAGTTCGTGTCATTTTGTTCATAGCCCACAGTGACAGACATGTGCACAGGAATCAAGGGCAGGGTCCTGCCCCTGGCTGGGGCAGCCCCAGGTCAGAGCAGGGCTGGGCAGGAGGGGATGGAGAGCCCTGGGGAGAGGGCTTGGGATGCTGGCAGGAGAAGCTCAGCATGGCCTGGCACTGTGTGCCTGGAGAGCCAGCCTGAGCAGCAGGGGAGGGATCCTGCCCCTCTGCCCCAGGTGAGAGCCCACCTGTGTTAGGTTGGTAAAATATAAAAAAATATGTTTTTTTTGTTGTTGTTGTTTCACCTGACTTTACTTTGTCTCTGTCTCTGTGCAAGCTTCTGCTTCTCCCAGCCCAGTGTCTGAAGAAGAGGTTGAGATCATCTCTTCTCTTGCTGTTTCAAGGATTTGTTTATTCTTGTTATCTTATGTTTGTGGCTCTGGCCTGCTGAGGTCTTTCCTGCAGGTCAGGATCAGGCAGACTCCCAAACTCCCTCCCCTTTGGGATGGTGCTATCTTTTATACTAAAAATTATGTATTTATTTAAAAATTATGTAAATTAAAGGCTTTATTTACAACAACTCCCCAATACCTAACACATCAAACAGTGTACCTTTACTCTAAACCAATTAGAAAGTGCCACCACCACAGCAGAAGATGGAAAACAAGAGATCAAGAAGCAGCTCAGGGACACACCCCATTTCCTCCATCTTTGTCCCCTGAACTCACACTCTAAAATCCCAAAATTCTACTTTTTCACCCCGTGATATGTTAATTATCATTCTACCTAAATTCTTGTAACTTATAAATTTTCCAGGACAGTCAGAGGGATGTCCTGGTTCCCCCACACCTGCAGCCCTGGGCCAGCACAGCAGCCTGGAGCTGCTGGACTGCCTCCAGAAGAAGGTTACAAAACTGCTCAGAGGGCTGGAGCACCTGTCCTGTGCAGAAGGGCTGACAGGGTTTGCCTTGTTCAGCTTGGAGGAGAAAAAGCTCTGAGGAGATCTTATTGTGGCCTTTCAATGCCTGAAGGAAGCCTGCAGAGGGATGGGGACAGGCTCTTTAGTGACAGGATGAGGGGCAGTGGTGCACGACTAAAAGGTGGAAAAATGTTGGTGGGAGAACTTTTTCAGGGTGAAGGTGGTGAAACAGCAGAGCAGGCTGCATGGAGAGGGGGTGGATGCCCCTTCCCTGGGACACTCAGGGTCAGCTTGGACAGGGCTCTGAGGAGTCTGATCCCCCTGAAGATGTCCCTGATCACTGCAGGACTCAAAGGCTTTTAAAGGTCNCCACACCTGCAGCCCTGGGCCAGCACAGCAGCCTGGAGCTGCTGGACTGCCTCCAGAAGAAGGTTACAAAACTGCTCAGAGGGCTGGAGCACCTGTCCTGTGCAGAAGGGCTGACAGGGTTTGCCTTGTTCAGCTTGGAGGAGAAAAAGCTCTGAGGAGATCTTATTGTGGCCTTTCAATGCCTGAAGGAAGCCTGCAGAGGGATGGGGACAGGCTCTTTAGTGACAGGATGAGGGGCAGTGGTGCACGACTAAAAGGTGGAAAAATGTTGGTGGGAGAACTTTTTCAGGGTGAAGGTGGTGAAACAGCAGAGCAGGCTGCATGGAGAGGGGGTGGATGCCCCTTCCCTGGGACACTCAGGGTCAGCTTGGACAGGGCTCTGAGGAGTCTGATCCCCCTGAAGATGTCCCTGATCACTGCAGGACTCAAAGGCTTTTAAAGGTCCCTCCCAATTCAAATGAATCAATGATTCTATGAATTCCTTTTGTTGCAAAACTGAGACTTATCAAAATTTTGCCCCTTTTTTACCATTCCTTATCATCTGAATGCTTACGTGAAAGTAGATAATCTTCTTTCTACTTCTGATTTTTGTCCTGAAAATTTAGACTTATATTTTCCCCATTTTTCTGACAAGCAGAATAATTTTAACAAAAGGGCTTAAGTATAGTAGCAGCTTAAACCACCAGCCTAACAAGTTTCAAGTATCTCCCCTAAATGAAGGTCCTGAAGTCACCCCCACTTCCATATTAAAACACTCTCTCCTTTTGACTTTACATTTGGCTAAGGAAAAACATTTGCTCTTCAAAAATATGTTGGGAAGTTTATCTATAGAACTAATGATAGAACAGACCATGTTTCTAAAATAGTCTCCTTTTAGCCTGCTTATCTCTTCCCTGACATTTCTTACTGAGCATCAGTGAGCAGGCAGCTTTGTACTGACATCTGAAAGCAAGGCTCCAGCAGCAGTGTGCAAAAGGCTATGGAACAAGCAGTCACATGGTTTCTATATTTTCTCTCTTTGTTTACTGTGTTCATAATGCCAAATGGCAAATTAAAAGAATGCCCTAATCCCAAAGAGTAAGGCATGGTATTTCTCCTTCCCACATGGATGGTTGTGATTATCTTTGGGGAGTGAAGGCATTTTATATTTGGGGTTTTTTCTAATATTCTGTTCTAGTCTTCTCTCTGAAAATGCAAATAATTTCTGAACTTATTAGTATAAAAACGATGTAATTTATATAGAGTGAATTATTATAATGAAATGTTTGACTAAATTTTCAAAGATTGACACGTGTGGTCTGCAAAAACTTTGACTTTGAATGAAGGAGAAGACACAGGAATATTCCTTTTTACAAAAAATCTGGGAGGTTGGTGTTACCTTGCTAAGTTTTGTTAAGAGCTGCAGAGAAGAAAGACATCTTTGGTCATATTCCCTTTTTTCATCTTTTGCTGTGGTTATGGCCATGGAATTCAAAAATTCTGTCTGCTCACCTGCATCTTTTCCAAATGCCAATTTTTAAAACGTGTTTTATAACACACATGGTGGTACTAGAGCAGTAGGAAAACTTCTCTTAGCTACCACTAATTAAGGGCATGTGATGTTTTAAGTCCAATTAAAAAATATTTAAAATACAGGGAAAAGAAACAGAGTGAGGTGTGGAGAGAGACTTACTCCATTCTATCTGAATCTGTCCCTCAGCAGAAAAAGGTGATGGGAACACAAAATCAGGCTCCAGCTGAGACCTCCAGGTCCTGCCACAGCCAGGAGCAAAGTGTCAGGGGCAGAAATCTGGAAGTGCACGGGGTCCTTGGCTTTTCCATGCAGTGCCCTCCAGGTGCAGGGCTCAGCTCTGGCACAGGACGTGACCAACACCAGAGGAAAGGGACAGGCATAAAAACATCTCGGGGCTCCTCTGGTCCAGATGACCCCAGATGGATAAAAGTCTCTGTTTCCCAACCCAGCTGTTGAAGAATGAGTCAGAAGTCTTCAGCTGATGCTCTCAAGGTTCCTTTATTGTTTCTTATCTCAGATATTTTCTGTCTGGGCTGCCCAGGTCTGTTCAGCAGGGCAGCCCCAGGCACACTGCCCTCCCCTGGGGCAGGCACTGATTTTTATACTACAAATTATGTGTTAGTTATTTACAGTGATGATCCAATGCCTCTCACCTGTGTTAGACAGTTCCATTCTACTCCAATCCAATCCCCAAGTGCCACCATCACCAAGGAGATGGGGTTGGGGAGAAGAAGGAAGGAGGACAGGACAACACCCAAGTTCCTCCATCTTACCCCCTAAGCCCCATGGTGACAGTCCCCAAAATTTCCCTTTTCACTCTACAACTACTACTATTATGCTGTCTAAACTTTTGTGACCTTTAGTTCTTCATTCCAAGGTGGTCATTTGTTCCACGGGTCAAACTCAAAGCCACAGGAGTCCCTGGCTGCCTGCCAGGGTCTCCAACCCCACTGCCAGGGCTTTAAATCCCCTTTGCTGGAGCTGGGATCAGCCAGCACTGTCAGAGACATCCTGGGTTCTGACAAAAACACATTTTTGATAGACAAGGGCAAAGCATACATTGGTTGTAATAAGAATTTCTGGGTTTTTTTAAGCAATATGACCTTAAGGATTTTATCTATATTCAATAGCTATAAAGTTTACAGAAATAGATGCATCTGAAAGTAATTTTAAGAAGGCAAATTTGTATCAATTTGTTATTTAAAGGGGTTCCACTAATATTTTCTGAGTAGCCTTTCAAGAAAGATCCAAAATATCTTTAGAAATACTTTCCCCCATGCATTAAGTATCTATTTCAGTGCACGAAACTCAACTCTGCACTCACACTTGGACAGTTACTCAATCCAAACACACTTCTAGCTCATAAAGACATTTTAAAATCCCCTTTAAAAAATATGTACTTTAGTTTCACTCTATGAAAAACAACACAGTTGTATTTGAATGATATTTTTTCTAAGAATTCAGAAGAGGACAGATGGGGAAAACAATATAAGACTGGGAATAAAGTCCCAGCAAAGGTTACACAAACCTGGAAAGAGTTTTCAGGGCTGTTGACATTGTCAGCATTGACTTTAAGGGTCCCAGGAGCTGCTGCAAGGCACAGCAGCAATAAAATGGCAGTGTTCTGTGCAAAGTCAATTTAAGTACAGATTAATGAATCACTGAAGCACCTGTGAAATGGCAGATGGTGCTCATGGCTGGGAAGGAGAATTTCCATTTGTTATTCTAGCAGAGGGCAGTTACTCAAGTCAAACTGGTTGTTAGGAATTAAAAGGCAAACAGAATCAATGGCATTTGTTTTGTTTTGGT
Organism: Sitta europaea; assembly: GCA_013400255.1. Lineage (NCBI taxonomy): Eukaryota > Metazoa > Chordata > Aves > Passeriformes > Sittidae > Sitta > Sitta europaea. The sequence continues at coordinate 21,353 of VXBS01005763.1, forward strand.
TGCAGGCTCCGTGATAAGATTGAGCAGGAAGAGAACATTTAAGGGGACATTGGGTTTTTTTTGAATAATTGTGATGCCTTCTCCAAAATCTCCCTGTGCCTTATGAGACCCCAGGTACCCCCTCTATATTGTTTTCAAAAGGTATTTTAAGTGAGTGGCTCCAGCCAGCAGCATTTACCCCTATGAATGTAGGATATTGTGTTTGTTTTCCACCATTCACTGTGCAAAGGTTACAAAGCATAGTAATTGTAGACCTCAAGACAGGCTGGGTATGTAAAAATCTTCATAGAAAATGTAGCTGCTGACTAAAAACTGAAAAATTACAGCTTCAAGTACTAAAGAATATATTTGGAGACCCTCAGAGCCTTCTAGAAAGTAATCTCTTAAAGCTCTCCTCTCCTTTGTGGACCTTCCTCCCTGTTATCCTGCTTTTTTTTTTAATGCACAAGGATCAGGAACTCCTTTGGTGTGGAAGGAGCAGGAACACTTTGGTGTTTCGTGGGTGCCTCTTGCCTGTGAGGGACCCAGCTCGTGCAGCAGAAGAGAACTGTGATTTCTTGGAGCCACCACAGCAACAAACTCAGGGCCAAGTTTTCAGGAGGGTATTTTTTTAAATTATTCTATGAATTTTTTTAAAATGCTTATGTGTTTCTGTTGATATTTTTCTTGTAGGAAAGGCATTTTCTAAATACTCCTTTTAAACACTGAGATAATTCTTTTAAGTAAATAAAGACCAGACAAAGTTTTTATAGTCTCTTATTTATACTGAACTTCTATTCTTGGTCTGTTTCAAAAACGTTACCAGTATAAAAGATTCTTTGGATACAAAGCAAACAAGAGGCTGCTCAAGACAGAGATATTTAAATCAATATATTTTTATTTGATACTAGTGGCTTTTTCATGTATTTCCTGGATACCAGCCACAGGGACCTGGAAGAGTAGAAGGGATTGGAAAGCTCACAGCAAGCTGAGATTAAAAGTCTCTCTTTATGTATTTGAGAGGTTTCCTGTCAGCAACCCCAGACTGTGGAGTGCAGGTGAGCCAGCTTAGCTGTGTGGCCCATTCCTGGTTGACAGTGGTGTCATTTCATGGACTTTGGAACTGCTAAAAAACTGGGAATGAGGGGAGAGCAAGAATTGTGTAGTCCTGGGTGGGTTTTATGGCAGCATAAGGAACACAGCCAGGTTGAGCCACCATACTTTTCAGCTTCCTTCACATATTCCAATGAGATATATTGTTAATAACAGCATAAAAACCTAAAAGATAAATTATCATCTTAATTCAGTTACAAATAACCAGGAAGATGTCTTCCCTCTCAGCAGTGTGTTTTAAAAGCAATACCAAACCCATTCAGTGCCATAGCTCCCTGAAAATTAGTCCTGTTCTTCTGAAGTTGATGGAAAGGCATTAGAGCAGACCTTGGTTTTCCTTTCTCCTCTTGCTATCAGAATAATTGCTTTTTTACTTGTACAGTGCCCTAAGCACAGAACAGAAATGCTCCTACACAACAGAAATGTTTGCTTATGTTAAAAACTTAAACACAATATTGTGTGTTTAATCTTCCCTTTAAATGTGACCCCAGTGGCTGAAATTGGCTGTACTTCAGGAAATGTCCAGGCTGTTTCTGGCAGCAGAAAGGAGAAGCTCTGACTGTCCTGGGGGATTTAATCTTGAGTAGAGCTGGACACTGACAGTGTCCAGGGGATCCCCTGGCATCCAGAATGTCTTTGTGTCAGGTTTCTAATCACAGTTACCTGATCTGGAGCAGCTCTCACTGCTCAGGAATGAGCTCTGAATCCTCCTGTGTTTGTGCATTTGGGTTTGGTCTGAGCTCCTCAGCTCTCCTTGGTACCTGGCACAGGAGCCATGCACAGTCAGGTTTCTTTAATAAACTCCACCTAGCAGGTAATTGTAGTTAGAGATGGTCAGAATAAAAACTGAGCAACAGATACCCCTGCACTGCTGAAAAATTTTGCCTCAGGATAAGTTTCTGGTTCATGATCATCTGAATAATCACCATCAACCTTGAATAAGGTCTGAATAAAGTCTTAGGGTGATTAAACAGACGGGCAGATTACACAGGTGGCTGCTCAGGTGACAGCATCCTGCACTTGGAAAGGTCATGTGGAAGAAATTCATCTCCTTCCCATCACTGCAGAAACATTTGTTTGTAAAATCCCTGACCACCAGATGACTTGAGGAAGCAGAGAACACTTGAACTTCTAAGGAGACTTCTAAGAACTTCTTAGGGAGACTTCTAAGTGTTGCATTTCCATGATTTGTTTTTGATGTTTTCCACAGATTACATCCTTGGCAAAAAGCATAAAGGAAAACTCTGAATGGTGTCACAAACATATCATCCCATTTAATAATACAATGTCATTAGGACTCCTTGATACAAACACCATTACTCACACACTGCTGTGACATTACTGGTAGAGTTGTGTACCAGTATAAAACATATTCCACAGATATGGGATCCTTATTTGTATTAAAATGGCCCACAGGAAAGGCAGGATATCCCACATGAATTGTGAGCCACCTCCTTTTATTTACTCCCTAGTTGAGTTAACAATTCTGTGCATAGTGAGCAGTGAGAGAAGAACTTAGGCTATTACCACTCCTCTGAATGAAGGAAGCAGAGGTTTTACCAAAATCTGCATAAAACTCTACATTGTACATTTGTATGATGCCTGACCAATGAAAAATGGATCAAAACAGTACAGATGTTTCACTGCCTGGAGGGAAAAAAACAGGAAAATAACTGATGTCTATTTGCTGTATTGTGAACCACCACAGAAAGGGGAAAAAATAAGAATAATTATGGGCTGCTCCTATAACTCTTTGCAAGGATGAAGAGAGCTCACAGGAGTGTTGTAAATCTTTCTGGAATATCCAGAAGGTGTGAAGAGCAAGGAAGTGGAGGCTCTGCTCCTCTGGTGCTGATGTCACCACACAGATGTCAGCATTGCAAGAAGCACCAGTGACGTTCCCTGTGCTGAATCCTCCCCTCCTGGGAGCCTGGGACCCTGTGAGGCAAAGCACAGACTCACTCCTGCAAAACCACAGTGCTGTGCTTCAATATTCTGTCAGCTTACAGCTGTGAGATTTATCTGAGTCTTTGTAAGTCTTTGTTACCATCTCCTGCAGTGTTATCAGCTTATTTTCATCATTTTCTGCTTTACTGGGACATTGCCTTTGTCATCCTGCACACTTTTATGTCTAATTATGGAACCAATGCAATAATAAGCTGTGGATAGATGTGTTACAAGATTGTAACAATCCCAGTCACAGTCAGGTTTTTGTTCAGGGTTCGGACTCCCAGAGCAGGTTCATTGTGTACTTTAGGGACAAAACCAACTCACACTTTTTACAATCCAGGAAGGGTATCTGTGGTACAAAGGACTCTTTTGGCCCCCTGTTCCTCTTACATCACAGTGTTATGATCCAAATATCCCATTATTATTATTACTGTGAGGGTGTGTCTCGTCTGATCACCCTAAATTTCTGAATATCTGGGTTTAGCTGGCCCTTGCTGAGAGCTCTGTTTGTTCAGAGAGCCCAGGACCTGTGCCTGCTCTTTCCCTGCCCTGGGCAGTCAGCATTACCTGGCAGTGCTGGGAACTGCAGCCTGTGTGTGCCTGGCTGGCAGTGGGGTGAGAAGAGAGAGGGGCAAGCTGCACAAATGGGATTTCCCACAGAGATTGCCTCCAGATGAGCAGCAACACACCCAGACCCCCTTCCCGTGCCCCTTTTTTATCTGCAGGCAGCTGGTACCTCACCCCAGCCCTCTGCTCTCCTTGCTGCCTGAGACTCACTTTGCATAGAAACAGAGAAGTGCAGAAGGGGTCCCCTGTAATCTCTTCTGATCTCCCAGCAGTGTGAGTTCAGTTCAGCAGAGTAACTCTTGATTCAGGCCGTGATTCACCCACTTCCTTGAGCAGACATCAGTTTTAGGCACATGAATAAGGCAGCTGCTCCCAGGGGGATGACAGTCCAGTAGTGGATTTTTGTGTTGGAAGGGCCTTTCCATCTTTAGAATGGAGCATAGCAGGGACCGTGTGTCTGTACTTAGCACTAAAAGTTTATTTCCTTATTTTAATGTGGACGAAATAAGGTGAAAAGATTAATGTTGTTTTATTCCTTGCCAGTGACAAGACCACACCTATTATAATACTCTACTACTTCTCTAAACAGGGACTTCTGTTGAAATTCCTGCCTGGAGGGTGGGCAGCCCTGGCACAGCTGGGGCTGCCCCTGGATCCCTGGCAGTGCCCCAGGCCAGGCTGGATGGGGCTGGAGCAGCCTGGGGCACTGGGAGGGGTCCCTGCATGGCAGGGGTGGGATGGGAGAGGCTTTGAGGTCCTTCCCAACCCAAACCATCCTGGGATTTTGTGATTGTTTGATTTTATGCTGCCTGTGGAGCCCTGCAATACCCACTCTATGGAATCCTAAGGTATGTGTCACAGCAAAGTTATTAACAGAAGCAAACTGCTTCTATTTTCATCTATGGGAAGGAAATGATCAATAAGTGGGCACTAAATTTTATTTTTGACACTCTGAAGCAAAACAAAATAACATAGCTAGAAAACTTTTTACCCTATTTTAATCTTCTGGTTTGCTTAGAAATAACTGAAAAAAATTCAAAATACATTAATGGAGTAAGATACTAATAATATGTTAAATGTTATTAAAATACATATAGTTACCCCTATGAAATAATAAATTAACTAGAAATATACAGCACCTAAACAAGAAATAGGGAGGATTCCTGCTTACTTCTTTGGCAGTAAGCATCCTACTGTGCACACATCTAGTGGTAACTATGCTCATTAAATTTACTCTTGGACCCTTCAGTCAAAAGAAAGAGCAAAGGAAAGAAACACTGATTTCTTTCTAGAAGGCTTAACTCTCACCTACCCTGATTCTGGATTATTTTTTTCATTTACAGCTTGAAAGAAAATGGTGTTTCATTTTAAGGCTTGGAGTTCCAGCTGAAAAAGCAATCTCTCCTTTAATCACCCAGTTTAAGAAGCCTGAAACCAGGGTGCCAGGGCAGCAACCCCAGGGATCTCAGCTGGCACCTGCCCATGCCATGGGACCTCAGTGCAACATTTCTCCAGAGCTGAGACTGGTGATGGCTCTGCTGGCACCAGCCACACACCTGGAGCCTGGCATTTAAACAGCCCCATGACAGGGATTTCAGGGTGAAATAAAAGCTCATTTATACCAGAAAATCTGAAGTAGGAATTTGATCAGAATGGAACATTAAAGAAGAATATTTATGGTAAATGCTGTTTATTAAAATTAAATGGGTGATTATTAGGGTTGGGTGGAAATGCTTATGTTTGCTGAAAGTGAATGGAAAAACAGCAGTATGTGGAAAAGTGATTTTTAAAGCCAGCTGTGCCTACTCTCTGGCTCAGTGTCAGAAAACTGGCTTAATTGCATCCCTGGTATAAACTAAATTAAAAGAATTGAATAAATTTAATTGACCATCCCCATGATATAAAGACATAAAATCCAGCAGTGGATGAATGTGTTTGATTTCTCCTGTTTTCCTGTAAATATTAGGGACTATTTTAATTTTTTAGTACTATCCTGATGTCTTTTAAATAAATTATTCTGAGACGAAAATATTGGTTTGCACAAAAAGAAAAGCAATAGTGGATGTCAGTCATTGGAGCAGCAGACAGTGGTGGAAGCATTTGTCTCTGTAGGACTCTGACCTCCTGCTCTAGTTTTAGTCACACAGAATCAAAGACCTGTCCACAGTTTTGTTGTTGTTAATTGCCTCCCAGACATAGAAACATACTTTTGCTTTTAGTCATTCAAATATTCGAGATGTTGGAAACAAAAAATAATCAGGAAACCGTTACTGGGTTCATTTTCTTAATTTCTCTGTCTGAATGCATCCATCTGTCAAAACATTCCTGTGCAGAACACATAACATGAGGTACAGGTTTCAAATTCTTTCTGTGCATAGTTTGCCATTTTGTCTAAAACACCCTTGAAAATAGAAGTCTTTTTGCCACTTGTGCTTTTTCAAGGTACTGCATCTTTGCTGAGAGGAAATGCAGCTACAGAGGGAAGGCTCAGTGTCCTCTCTGGGGTGGTTTAACACATTGTATTTGCCACGCTCAGCAGGAATCCACTGTCCTCCCACTCAGTTCCTGGGGACATCCAGCTTTATTCTTATTCCCAGCCTCAGGACACCCCCCAGAGTGTTCTCTGCATCAGAGAGCTGCAGGAATCCCATCAGGCAATGACTGTGGAAGCTAAAGCAGCTGGATCCAGACCCATCCCTTCTCCAAGATGCCTTTGGAATGGGCCTGAACTGTGAAAGAAAAGGGAAAAAGCATAACATTCACCTGTAAGGCTCAGAATGTTCCCCATCAGTGGAGGAAAGGTTTGGCTTTGGTTTTGATCAGTTTAGAGAACTCCCTTTGCTTGCTCACATCCTTGCCCCAGTGTGGTTGTGTCTCATAGAATTTTTTTTGTTTTCAAAAGGCAAATGTACCACTCCTTTCCACGAGGTGATACAGCCCCTCTCACAATACCAAGTTCTATTTTTGTCTTCCCCATAGTGTAGCAATAACACAATTCTAAAGTGACAGCCTTTGAAATATTCCTTCAGTTTTACACATGCAGTGTGCTCTGCTGACAGGCTGCAAGTGCTGGTGTTTCCAGAGGCAGGGCAGGGATCTGCTGACTCTCCAGAACAGAGCAGGATCTGTCCTGTTATCCTGATAACAGCATTTGCATAAATAGTTCTGAGTTGAATAAAGAATTACCAAGCTGTGTGTACATTTAACAGAGGTGCTGTGCCTTCTCTGCCATCCAGGTGGGGACAGGAGCATTGGGAATTTCAGCTCAGGATTTTCTAACTGTTCATCCTTGTGGAAATGGCAAAAAACATTAAAATGCAGTCAATGTTTTTTGTCCATTGGTCACCAAGTGACCTTAATAAGCATTTCCAATGCCATGTAATGGGTTCCAGAGATTTGAATGGTTTGGGCAGTTTTTCTCACAGAAATACAGCACAATTCAAGGAAGAATGCAGAAAACTGCCTAAACTGCATCTCTTGGGTTAACCAACCTCATCAAGGATTTATTTCCTGAAATGGATGGATTTTGATGGATTATGTTAGTACCAGGTGGAGTTTTAATTAAACCTCTATCCTGCTGTTTGGAAACAAAGCTTTACAAGCAGTGAATTAAAAATAGCTTTCTTGGGGGAAACAGGGAAGGGGGAGTAGGATGGATGGAGGTGGTGCTTTGAGATGCAGGAAGTTTCCCACCATGGCATGGAACAGCAAACTGCTCCTTGGGCACTTTGGAGACTTTTCTCTTGATCTTCTTCGGGCACAGCTCCTTGTTGAAGTCAGCAATCCTTGTGCTGCTCCTTGAGGCAGCTCAGAGACCAGGAATTACTGCAAGTGATGCTTTTATTCCTCCTCTGGTTGTCCTCCCTCTTTCTGGAGAGGCTGGCTGTGGAGTTTGTGCAGGGAGCAGATGCCCCCCATGCCCTGTCCCTCCCCTGCCTGCTCCAGCTGCAGCTCCAGCAGATTTGTGGAGCTCTTTGCACCACAAACCATCCTGCCCTGGATGGAAACTCCAGCTGCACACAGAGCCCATGCCAGTGTTGCCTCTCTGCTCTGTCTTTGTGTGTCTCCAGTGGTGCCAGCACAGGGTCAGTCTGACTGTGACACCAGATCAAGAATCCTAGAAAACTCAATGTATAATAGATGTGATTTTATAGAAATACTTCATTTTTGATACTTGCCACTAGCACAAAACTGAAAATTTCGAGTACTGGAATGCTTAAAAGCTCTTAAATGAAAACAAAGCTACAAACTACTGACATGTTTTTTGTACTGACCATACATTCATTAATGAGAGTACTAAAAGTCTTTGGCCAGCCAAGGATGAACTAAAGTTACCACCCAAAATTCTAATTTGCCTTTACAATACTCACAACATCCAAACTCCTGTCAAAATTTTCCTGTGGTTTGTTCTCTTGGACTTGACATCTGCTCTACATCAGGCTCCTCAGATGAATCCTGTATTAACAGTAGCCATTCAAAAAGAGATGAAAAAGCAGAAAAGCAGGAAAAGCTCTTGTCTGCAGGGCTCACTTCAGAGTCTGGAGATGTCCTCAGTCACAACAGAGAGGGGACAGGTGAGAGAGAGCAAGGTGAGTTTAAAGGGGTCACAATCCAGCAAAAAACGAGAAAGGGAACCAATTCACAGTTTCTGTGGTTAAAATGCAATGCTCCTTCAGCCATCATACCCTTGAAGGGCAGAAAGTTACTTTGGGACTGAAATAATAAAGATTTGTTCGTTAATTATTTACTCTGTAATTAAAAATGAACCAATTACTAGCCAAGCCAAGATCTGTAAAATTTAAATAAGAATTTAATCTACTACTAATTTTCTGAAGGCTCAGTATAAACTGCTCATTAAACAGCTCCCAGCACCTTTTTGGTTTTGACTAGGTTTTTCTAATGTAACATACTGTTCTCTAGATCCCCTGAAACCTCCCTAAACTGAGCTGGAGCTTCTGCTAATGAAACCCCTGGGGAGGCAGGAGGGACTGTGGTGTTTATTTGCAGCCTAAAGCTCCGTGCTTGGGGACTTGGCTGTTCAGGGTTTTGCTCTGGTACTTGGCCAGCTCAGCCTTTGGATAAATGTGTGGGGAATGCAGGGATCCCTCAGCTCTGCAGGGTCTTGCAAACCTGACTCTGAATATGAGAGAGATGTGCAGGGGGCATCATTTGCTAACTCAGTGCTGCCTTGTTTTTGTGCTTGTTATTTCTATGTTATAACTTAGACCTCCATTGTTATTTTTTTATTACTACCTAAGAAGAAAAAAAGGAAGAAAACAGTTCAGCAGTAATGTTCACATGTAGATGCATTTGTTGTGTATTTATCATACATGTGAGCTGAGGGTCTTTATTTGCACAAGTGAAATCTCAGTATTGATAATGACAAAAAGGTCGATTGGAACAGCCTGGTCTTGTAGTTTCCATTTTCTCTACTTCTGTGCAGTTTACTACAGACTTAGATCTGCTGTAGAATATCAAAAAAAACCACAGAAAATAATTATTATTGATGAAGACTAATCGTTCTGTGTTTTCTATACATAGATGTTTTTTTCTTTAATGGGCTACCAAAGCACTACAGACTGAGTCATAAGCCCTGCACAGAAACAGGTGATTTGTAGAATAAAATGCTTTTATAAGTGTCTTTCAAAATCATGCAAACTTTGCAATTGCTCATATTTTTCACCCTAATTGTTTTCCCTGAAATTTCATGTGTTAGACTTCTAAGATCTTCTATATGGGGCTGGGCAGAAAGAACAGAGATCCTAGAATTCATGTGTAGTGAGAGGGTAGAAGAGCATACACAACAACATTCAACAGCCAAAACTATTTCCATTGAAAAAATGGCTAGAGGGTAAAAGTGAGAGGTGGCTGTTGGATTCCAGAACTTTTTCTTTCTTTTCTCCATACACAGATTAGCTGAAAATCCTGCATTCCCTTTGCCTTGCAAATGCAGCCACAGCCCTGACATTCAGGAAGAGAGTAATTAAATTTGCTATGCTGTCTTAATCAGGGACTTAAGTGCAGCAAAACGTGACATTTTTCACGCAGACAATGTTATGTAAAGCAGCGAGCAGGGGCAGGTTGGTGATTCCCGGAGTGGGGCAGCAGCAGAGCCCTGCAGGGGGACAGTGTCACCAGGGAGGCTGCGGAGATAAAGCTGCAGCTGGCATGAAAAGCATGCGACAAAGGCGCCCCACAAGTGAGATCCCCCAAGCTGAAGGCTCTGTGGGAAAGCTGCCCAGCCCCTGGCTGACACCCCCGGCCCCACTGCTGTTATCAGAGGGCGCTCCCCTCCCTGGATTCCAGGGCAGCCGGAGGAGAGCAGGGATCTACAGCGGGAGCCCAGCCAGCATCCCTGAGCTCAGGGGAGCCGGGCAGAGCTGTGCCCCGGGCTGGGCCGGCCCAGCAGCTGCCCTGCAGCAGAAATGCAGCGTCTGCTCTGGTGGAGCACTGCAGCCCTGCTGCTCCCCCTGTGCTCTGTCCAGCCGGCAGGGTGCAACGCAGGGAGGCACATTTGCACCGCTGCAGAGCCTTTTGCAGCCTTCCTGAGGCCGCCGCTTCCCCTGGGGTGGGCAGCCCAGCCCTGGAGTGCTGAGCTCTGCACTGCATTTCCTGCACCCGGCAGTGCTGAGCTCCTCTGGCTGCTGCATTTCCTGCACCCAGCAATGCTGAGCTCTGCACTGCATTTCCTGCACCCGGCAGTGCTGAGCTCCTCTGGCTGCTGCATTTCCTGCACCCGGCAGTGCTGAGCTCTGCACTGCATTTCCTGCACCCGGCAGTGCTGAGGTCCTCTGGCTGCTGCATTTCCTGCACCCAGCAATGCTGAGCTCTGCACTGCATTTCCTGCACCCGGCAGTGCTGAGGTCCTCTGGCTGCTGCATTTCCTGCATCCAGCAGCACTGAGCTCTCCCCTGTATTTCCTGCACCCAGCAGTGCTGAGCTCCTCTGGCTGCTGCATTTCCCACTGCAGCTCCTGCAGGCTCTGTGTTAAACACCATGTATTGCAATAATCTGACAAAATCGACTGTCCCCTGCCAAGGCATCTCCTGGACTGAAATCTGTCATTCCCAAGAAAGGGTCTCAGCCTTTGGTGGGTCTGCACACTAAACAGTTCCAGAATTTTCTATGCTAGTAAAAGTGAGGCTGATGGAAGTGGGGCTTACTGCCAGGGACAAGCTGAGGAGATGTTCCTGGGTCTCACTAAACTGTTCTGTGCACTCCTGGTCCAAGTCCTTTCCTTTCTCCAACCCTGTGTAAGAATTTAGTGAGGCTTTTTTAGGAGGGTGGGAAAATTAATATTTTCAAACATTTTCTGTTTATCTCTGTCTCTGAGCACTAAATCCTTAATTCTGATTAATATTTTTCTTCATTTTCTGTGGTAAATATGGGAATTATTAGGGGAAAAAAAGGAAGATCTGTAGGCTCCCAATTGGTTTCCAATGATTAATTCAGCAGCACATTCCTAAATAAGAAAAAAGGGGAGGGAGAAAAGTCAGCAAGAGAGAGGAAAGTCTTCAAGACATACCACTGCCATTTTAACCAGTGGTCAGAACATTTCTGTGGTACTTAACTGATACTTTTTTGTTGGTGAAGTAAATTTGCCTGCTTCTTACCTTCTAGTGCTGGAATTATTAGTACAATTTTAAGTTAGACAAAGCTGTTTCCTCTTGAATTTTGAGCAGTGGCTACAGAAACAGTATTTGCAGATGTGCAATTGGGATTTGTTCTCTCTTTTATCTTTTACTTCTCTGTTCAACATCCATGGCACAGAGCACAAGGACAGTGGATGTAATTTGCTATTTCAATTTTTAGATTTGTATCTTCAGTGGTATTTGTGTTCAGGTGTTCCTTTGTGCAAAGAAGGAGTCAAGGTGTCCATTACAATGCCAGAGGTCTTGTGGTAAATTATGAGTTAAAGGAACCTCCTGGAATGCACAGGCATCACTTTTGACTGCAGCTGCAGACTCATTCAGGTCTCTGTGATGTACTTGAAATTAAACCTGTGTTGTCTTCCTCTAAAATTAAGAGCACTGAAGTAAATTTCAGCATGATATAAGTAAGTATCAGCTCACTTTTTTTAGGCTACATCTTACCAGTTTTCTGTCATACACTGCATTCTTAATCACTGTCAAGTCACTATATTTTCCTTCTCCGTGAGGAATGGTGATGTTATGCAATGTTACTATGTAGATCATGCTCTGGTTTTCTACTCCTATTTTGAGAAAATGCTTCTGAGTAAAACTTCATTTTTGATGATGCCAAGTCTTCCCCAGCAGATAACATTTTGTCTATATTTATATGACATGATTTTATGCTTCGTGGGTTTGGCAGGTGGAGGAATGATATTTTTCACATTTTTCATATGGTGGAGAATACAGAGTCTAGCTTAGCACAGCAAGCACAGAGGGTTTGATTTGTTTTCCTAATGTGTGTCACATCTAAAAGGCAATGTCCTTGCACTGTGGCTGTTAATAACTGGCTGTTCCAAATGGATTTGTGCCAACACAGAATCCACCACCACAATTAGCAGTAGGAGGAACTTCAGCTGGCAGCAGCAGAGAAAGCAGTAGAGATTAAATGACTGTGTGAACCATGTCTCCACATTAAAACTGATGTGCAGCAGCAAAAAATAAGAAAACTCACACATTACCCCTTATACTCTGTTCTACTTGGGTAGAAATGTTGCTGCCTGGGACTCACTATTTTTCACACAACAGATTCACCCCATTGACAAGAATCTGAGGAACCACACCAGTAAAACATCTCAAATTACAAAGAACTTATAGATGACTTTCAAAAATTTAAGGATACAGATAACCTCTTGAAGAAAGTTGATTTTTAGAGACATTTGTCAGTCTGTTACTGATTTTTATCTAGTGCTGCATATGTACTTCCAGAAAGTCTGCTTGGAAATTCCACTAAAGTACATCAAATAATTTTTTATTCTGGGCAGAATATTTTCCAGGAGCTCCAAAATCTCTGTAAAATAGGAGTCATGATAACACTTCTACAGCACAGAATACAATCTTGGTCTAGAACAGAATATTGTCAGAGCTGCAATAAGAACAAACCTTCCCCTTCTCAAGAGCCATGGCTGAATTATATATTATATATATATTAATACCTGTAAAAGCAAATCAATGAAAAAATTAGTGCCACAAGGATTTGAGTAAGTATTTTGTTGTACAATATTAACTGATAGAAAACATTCTAGATCAGCCCATGTTTCTTTAGAGTGACTCACAGTTTATTGTCTCACAGTGTCCTATATGACATTCTTCCAAAATAGAGATTCCTTTCTACAGTTTAAACGAGCCACTGAGAACATGCCAGAGCTCCTCAGAAACACCTGAGGCTTAAGAATTGCCCCAAACTGACCTTTGAGTTCATGAACAGTGAAAACCATCTGATTTGTATGTCAGTGTGCAAAACTCACAGCTGGTACCCACAACCTTGAAGAGCTTTTGCAGCTGCAGTGATGCAACACACCATTGTCACTTTGTGAAGTGCCCAATCTTACAGCCTGGGTGTGCATCCCATTCCTGGTATTTATTATGGACAGGATTCCATCCCATAAATCAGTCAGACAGGTCAGTCCTTTCCTGGTCACTGTGAAAGCAAAGGGCAACCAGAAATCCAAGGTTTGCCAACAGGGAGCACGATGGAGTTTTGTCATTAACCTTGGCAGGAACCTGGCTTGGGATGTGTCAAATTTGGACATTCTTGCAGTAGAATTTCCAGGATTAGAGCCTTGGTGTTGCCATTAAAAGCTTCCATGCACAGAGATGCCTGGTGCCATACTCTGACAGTGGTCAGATGTCCCACAGCAGATAACAATAGATATGTAATAGATAATTATGGATATGTAACAGAAAATAGCCTGCCAGGAAGCAAGGCTAGTGGAAAAATAAAGCCAAATCCAATTAAAGTGTCTGCTCAGGAAAATGTGAGCTTTGACTGCAGGACAGAATCATTTAGAACACAAAGGAACTGTTCTTCTCACAGAAATGTGACCTGTTAGCAGCAACACGAGCTAAACTGGGCATGGGACCAGCCAGGCCCACCAGCAGCTCAGCAGGAGATGCTAATTTGCTAATTCTTGCATTCCCTGTGTGAATTCCTGCACTGTTCCCTGAGGAGTGCCCAGGCACTGGGACAACTCCATGGAGAGTTGTTTGCACAATCCCTGGAAGGCCAATGTAAGGTGTGAAGCCTCCCAGAGCTTTGGGAAAGCTCAGCCCCTCTAAATCCATGGACAAACTGGGCTCTGAGACAGCTGGAACAATCTCTAATGAACTGAACTCAGGCAGGGACAGTGGAAAGAGGCAGAGGAATGTGTGTTTTATGGGTTTTGAGAACAGAGTTCATGGATTATTTTTAAGAGAATGAATAAGAATATGAAGAGGAATTTATGAAGTGCCATAAGTCCCAGTTCTTGCACTGTAACATGTTTGGGTTTAACTCCATTAATAGCAAATAGGGAAAACACCAATTATAACACCAATTGCCACAAAAACACTAAATTGCCACAAAAACAGCACTGAAGGCCACTGTTCACAACTGAATCCTCCTTCAAACACCCTTGCCAGCCTGCTTTGAACTTCTTGGAAGCTATCTACAGGACTGGGAGTAGATTGGACAATTATGCTGCTGCCAAAAAGGAAAAAAACAACCTCCTGAATTTGCTTATTGGCTGTAACACAAGACCTTCAAACCAGGAGAGGACTTCAAACATAACAGGGCTCAATTAATCAATATAAACACAACACATCAATCTCACTAAAGGCAGTATATAAAGCCCTGCTCCTGCCAGAGCTGATGAGAGCCAGGCTGAGGATGAATGACAATAGGAAGGGTCAGGGGCTCCCTTCCCAAGAAAGGCTGTTGAAGTAGAGTGTTCATAAAAGCAGGGTTCACTTCTTAGAGAAACTTCCTATTAAAGAAAAGGACAGAGGATTTTCCCCATTCATCCTGTTCTTCCAGAACCTTATCACATGTATATCTTCAGTCTGTGTATAACATTTTGTACAGTGAAAAAAAGTCAGTATAAAAATACTGCTCTCTCACTCTTCATCCACACTAGGAGAAAAACACAATTTATTATAACAGGAAATAATATTTTATTATAAAATCTGCATGTAAACAAGTAACCAATTACTTGAATAACAGTTAATGGAAGTGCAAATTAACTTCATAAAATGATATCTGTTCTGTATTTAAATATATATATAATCTGTTTTCTCCCATTCTACTGTGGTTCTACTCCCCCCCTCCCCACATTTAAATTTAAAAAGATTTCCCATTGCTTGCTTTATACTAAAAAGAGTGTACGAGCCTGCGTACAAGTTCAAGTTTTGCTCTGCAAACGAGACAAGTCTCTGGTGACAGTTTCTCCTTTCTTATCTTTGCATCTCTGGTATCCACAAGACAAGAAGATATAGAACATATGTACACAGTGGGCATGTGGAGCCGCATATTTCAACAGTTCGTTTACGTGCACGCACTGAAACTGAAACCCTTTATCAACGGAGCACTGCAGCGTGACTTCCAGCCTTGCTTGAGCACCTTAAGGCATGAAGGAGAGTCTCAGTGGAGGAGGCATGGCTGCTCTCAGCACGGGCACCATCCCCACGCCCCGCCGACAGCTCCCTATAGCACCGACAGGTCGTGGCAAGACTTGGATTTCGCTTTGAAAGCCATCTTCTTGTTGTTCTTGGCCACGATCCTGCCGAGGAAGCGCTTGGCCTTTTTGCTGATGCTCTCCCTCCTCTTGGTGTTGGCCATCCTGCGCGCGTTGTCCTCCTTGCTGTCCTTGCGCAGCCGGATCTGGCGCACGATGCCCTCGAACAGATCCTTCACGTTGTGGTGCAGGGCAGCAGAGGTCTCGATGAACTTGCAGTCAAACACCACGGCACAGGCACGGCCCTCTGCACGGAAACACAGAAAGGAAGGTGAGCAGAGGGGGAGTTTTCACGTCCACTGTCAGGAAAACAAAGCAGAAGCTGGCTCTAAGTAAGTGAGGCGCCTTCAGCGCCGTGAAAGAGCTTCACTGCAAAATAGGGAAACCCAAACTTGCTCTCATGGTTTTGCCTCCTTACACTCCATGGTTTTGTGGTCAGAAACCTCATTTGATCAATGGAACTGAATACATGGCAGCAATAGTCCCTCAGCCAGGCTGTTCCCACACTGTTTAAGAGCTAAAGCTGATTAGGAGAGGCCCTTGAAAGCATGCTTGCTATTTGACACGGAACAGTGTGAGGTACAGAAAGAAATGGGGTTTATTCTAGAAGCTGTTGAGCAATTCTGCACCTCTGCCTTGCTGTAACAAGTGAGTTTTCCACACCAATTGCAGTGGAGCTGATACAGGCCACAAGCTCAAGTCATTGAACACATCAGTAGAGGTCACAAAGTTGTGCACCACTGAATCTGACCAGGGCTGAATTTGAAATACAAGATGTTCAGTGTTCTGGACATGAGCACTTAACCCTGGTACATTGCTGCAGCACAAATTTCCACAGTCAGCTGTGGTAAATAATGGCAGAGCTGTAAACCTGAGGAAAGTACAGATGCCAGAACTAGAACAGGTGAACCATGCCCTGCCCCAGCCTGAAAAAGTGATCTGATGAACTCCAGTCAATTCCCTATGCAGGAATTTACACTGGGAGCATGGCAAACCAGATAGGGAGAGATGGTTCACCATCAAGGCACCAATATTTCAGAGTATCCTTTCCAGTGGAAAACAAAAAAAAAACCCACACAAAACAAAACCCAGCCAAAGAAAAAGCCTCACAAAATGTTTAAATAAACAGAATCAAGACAGTGCTGTTGGCAGTGGTTCCTGTGCTCCAGATGAGAGGATTCTCACTGATCACAGATGGAGAACACAAAAAGACTTTTGGGTTGTGTGAGCCTGGTCCCACCAGCTCAGCTCAGAGGTGCTGGAGTCACCTGCAGCAGAAGGGGCTGCCCAGGCTGTATGGGATCCCCTTCCCTGAGGCTGCCTGGGCTCTGGACACAGCTCAGACTGGCACATCCCCAGCCTGGCTGCACAGGTAACATACAATTAGAGCCTGGCTTCAGTGGTCCTGTGCTAAAGCTGCAGCTCTGATGCATTTGCCTCTCACACTGCAGCTCAGAGCTCTGCACAGCCACACATCTTCTCCACAACCATCTCAGTGCTTTCTGTGGTACCCAGCCCCTCAGCATGGCTCCACTTCCCCAGTGATCCTCAAATCACACGTTTTTCTACATTAAACCCAGACCATTCCTACTGGCCATGATCCTGCATAGCCTTTGCTGCTACTTTAGACAGCACTTGTAAGATTCAGAGTCTCTTACCATCCACTGAGACCTCCCGGGACCTGACCAGGTCACTTTTATTTCCCACAAGGATAATAGGAATGTCCTCTGTCTGCCTTGCTCTTCTCAGCTGGATTCTTAGCTCAGAAGCCTTTTCAAAGCTAACTTTGTCTGTCACTGAGTATACAATAATATAGGCATCTCCCATTTTCATGCAGTGGTTCTGGAGCCATTGGCTGTCATCCTGAAATAACAGAGAAGAAATGGATTTATTGTGCTGAAAAACCAATTCAACACTGAGTGATGATTTATCACTCTAAGCACCTTAAAGATTCTTTGCCTAGCTTTATTATAAAAAGTCAGTAAAAGTAAGCCAATCTCCCCAAAATTTAAAAGATTTTGCTATTTAAAATAAAAACAAAAGAAATTTCTCTTGTTTCTAGAAATAACATCAGGTCTGCACTGATCAGATTGACAGTCTCTATTTTTACAGTAATTCCCCGGGCTGCTCATGTAAAATACTGATATTCAAAGCATTAAGAGAGTCTCACTCAGCTTGACTCAGGGTTTTAAACTGCCTGCCTAGATACAAGAAATTAATTGCAGAGAGAACAAAAGGCAGCATGAATTCTAATTTTTTAATGCCACTTATCTGATTGAGCAAATAGGCATAGTTGTTCCATTTCTACCTTTTTTTTTTTTTTAAAGAGAACTACAGACCGAGCCACGAAGCATAAGGAAAAAGCTGTAAGTACCTGCTCCCATATATCAAACACCACGAGAGACGCTTCTTCTCCATCAACTATAATTGATCTGTCGTATGTATTTCCTACGAAACATTAAAAAAAAAAAAAAAAAAAAAAAAAAAAAAAAAAAAGTTCAGTGAAAGAAGTTATAGTGAAAGTAGTTATTCTCCTCCACCCTGGCAGGGGATGGCCGTGGGGGAGGCTCCGAGCCGGGGGTCGCCGGCACCTCCGAGCCCGCCGTGCCCTCACCGGCCTCCTCGGCATCCGCGCAGTCCTCCACGCCGCCGAAGATGCGCGCCAGGCTGGTCTTGCCGACGCCGTGCTCGCCCAGCAGGATCACCTTGTAGAGGCTGCCCTCGGAGTCGCTGCCCGAGGAGGTGACGGAGTCGGAGGAGTCGGATGCCCAGCTCTGGCGGTGCGCGCCGCCGGGGCTGTACGAGGTGCAGCGCACCAAGCCCGACAGCTCCTCGGGCGGCGGCGGCCGCA
>VXBS01005763.1:57167-72081 GCA_013400255.1 Sitta europaea
TGTGGGGTTCCCCGGAGCCCGGCTCGGCTGTCGTGCCCGGCTGGAAGCGAATGGAGCCGGCGGCGCGGTGCCCGCCAGGCGCCTCCGCGCTGGGCCCGGTGCTGCCAAGGATGCTCCGGTTAAAGTTGTTTGTCTCGTCTGTTCCCTGCTTTGACAAGTCAAGCAAAAAAACCCCACGCACATTTAAACTGGAGTGAGAGTGTAGCGATGACATACTTTGGCTTCATACACCCCTCTAAAAGGGGATTAAGGCAAGAATTAACTATTTTTGGTTTTCTTCTTTTTTATTGTTAGTTTCTATATATTCGTAATCTCTCGTCCGGTTGTTGGGGCGGGGGACGGGTTGGGAGTTTCGTTGCTTAGTTTTGTTTGTGGGGGTGTTTTGGTGGGATTTTTGTTATTTTAAAGGTTTTTAAAGAACTTTATAGTATTTAAGCTCTGGAGTCTGTTCATACTTGCCCTGTTTTCTCTGCCAGTGGCACTGACAGCAGATGAATGAACCGCGCTTGGCGCTCCCGCTGCAGCTCCCGGGCGGCTCCTGGGCCATTGCCAGGGCCGGGTAACGCCAGGCGTCGGCTCCCGGGGGCGTTATGGGCTCTCAGGGCTCTGTCGGCTCCCGGGGGCTGTATCGCCTCCCTCCCGGGGGCTCTGTCGGCTCTCTCTCTCCCGGGGGCTCTGTCGGCTCTCTCTCTCCCGGGGGCTCTGTCGGCTCTCTCTCTCCCGGGGGCTCTGTCTCCTCTCCCGGGGGCTCTGTCTCCTCTCCCGGGGGCTCTGTCTCCTCTCCCGGGGGCTGTGNGGTTCTTGTTGCGGCTGGGGAAGCTGCTGCACCAAGCGCCAATGATTTTTTCAGAGGCGGTAAATCTCTTACGCTTTGGTTACCAATCTGCAAAAATGCCTTCATGATGCAAAAATGGTGTTTTGAGATGATTTAATGAAAATAAAGCTTTCTGTCTTTTTTAAAAGGTAGAAAGCAGCAACGTTTCTGAATTCTTTAAACAAAATATTCTGAAGATATTGTTGAATGATAAATTTAGGAAATTTGTTTGCTCTGAAATTTGCTCTTGCACGGTGACTAAACTCTGCCCTACCTGGCCCCAGGTGTCACTGGCAGGAGGGTTTGGCAGGGGGTGTCCGTCACTGCACCAAAGCAAAATGAAAACTGAACAACGTTGAAAGAAATAAGCTGAAGTGTTCTGAATTTATCAGTCAGTTAAAATACTTAATAGAAAAGTCTGTGTGATAATTATGAAGATGCAATTTAATTTATGTTTTTTTACCTTTTTGTGTTTCTTAGGACAGAGTGGTGCTGAGCCAGAAGTGACTATTGCACTTGGACGGCTCAAAGGAACACAGACAAATGTGAAGGGGACAGACAAGCTTGTAAATGTTTTCCTTGGAATTCCTTTTGCAAAAGCTCCTCTTGGATCCTTGAGGTTTTCCCCACCTGAACCACCTGAACCCTGGACTGGTCTGAGAGATGCAACTTCTTACCCACCACTGTGAGAGCTGTTCATTTGTGGACAACCTGCCTGTGCTGGCCAGAGTTGTGCTTATTGGGGTGCAGAGGCCTGGCTTTGCTGAGGAGTTTATATTTGGTAGTGGATATGCTGCCACTACTGGAGTATTTCTAGTACAGGTGTGGAGATGTGCTTTTACAGGCTGCACCTCTCACTGATTACAGATGACACAAAATTCAAGCACCCTGTGGGGGATTCAGCTGGGGCAAAAGATAAATATTTTCTCTACCATTGTTATATTGATGCTATTGTAAATTCAGTACTAATAATTGTGCTGCTTTTTTTTTCTTTTTTTTCTTTTTCTTTTTTTGTTTTTTTTTTTCTGGTGAAGCTGTCCTCAAGATCTGTCCCTGTTGAAAACAGCTGAAAAAAACTTTAAAGAAAAGCACCTTGCATTCCAAACATCTGAGGATTGTTTGTATCTCAATGTTTACAGCCCCGCTGGCTCAAGCCAGAAGGACAAGTTACCTGTATGTAAACCATTGAACAGACTTATGTTTTATAAAGCTTGTAAATAATGATTGCTCCTAAGAGACTTAATTGCTTTTGAAAATGTGATGCTGCACAAGCAGAAATAGTATTAGCATGCAAAACTCAAAGTCCACTGGTGTGAAATTCAGCAGCCGTCGTGATTTGGTGTAACTAATTCCCTGATGCTGTTTTCCTTTTTCAAGGGACATCTGCAAACCAGTGCATAAAGGTGTGTCTCACCCTTTTGTTTCCAAGGTAATGGTGTGGATCCATGGAGGCAATTTTATATTTGGTGGTGCTGCTCGGTATGATGGCTCTGCACTGTCAGCCTATGAGAATGTTGTGGTGGTAATAATTCAGTATAGACTGGGACTCCTTGGATACTTCAAGTAAGAACCTGTTGGGGAGGAAGAAACAGGAAAGTCCTATAAATATGACTTTTTAGCCAAAGATGCTAAGAATGCTGAAACTAGAAGAGACATTGAAATGAAAGCAGTGTTTGTTTGAATGTTTATAGAACAGCTTTGGCTAAGCAAAGTCTTTCTGCCTTTGTTAGGAATGGGATTTACAAACAGACATACCAAAGCCAGAACAGACCCTTCTTCCCTGGCCTGGCAGGAAATGCCCCCTGATAAGAATTAGAGATTAGAATGTAGTAAAACATGGTAATGTAGCGATTCCTATAGGATGTATGTAAATGTAGAAAATTTGTATCTGTTACTAGATTGGTTACTGTGAAAGTAGAATATTCAATATGGAAAGAGATATAAGTCATTGTAAAAGGAGAGCTCGCTCTCTTTTCTCATCTGTCTTCGCTCTTTTTAGCTCTCTTCTGCTGTTCCTCTTTTGCTCTCTTTTGTCCTTACTCTCTTCTCCCCTATCTTGGCTTTTCTCTCGCTTACTCTCTTTGTTTTCTAGCCTGCTCTGAGCTAACCCTGAGCTGGGCTCTTTCACCCACACCCTAAATAATAAACTTTAAAACTTAACTATAGAGATCTCATTTGAGTTCTGTCCCTACTGTTCATGGCAAATAATTTACTCTCACAAGAACCCCTATTTCACTTTTCACAAAGTTATTTGCTGTCATGTTTAAAGCATGGGTAGCTCTGTTTGCTGGATCTGTTCGACTTCTGTAGCAGCTTCCACTGTTCCAGTAGTTTAAATGTACATAATTCACTGACATCAGGACTTCAGAACACTGAGAAATGTCTGTAATTTCCTCTGCCTGGTCATGTGAATGCAGCCTGCTCTCAGATCATAGCTGGGCTTAATTGGTGCTGAATGGGATGTTTGTTCGGGCCTTCCATCCTTTGGTGTGTAAAGCAAAATCTCAGGTAGAGTAAAAGCCAAGGATCACCTGTGCAGGGGTGGGCAGAGGGCAGTCAAGGGCTGAGGTGTGACCGTGAGGGGCTGGAGGTCCCTCTGCACAGAACACAGCTTGCCGAGATGGCCTTTGTTGTGGCATTGTCACGTTGTCACTGTTCTGAGGCGTGGCTCTGTGCTCTTTCAGTACCGGGGACGAGCACGCCCGCGGCAACTGGGCGTACTTGGATCAGGTGGCAGCTCTCCGGTGGGTCCAAGGAAACGTTGAGCACTTTGGTGGAGACCCAGCATCTGTCACTCTCTTTGGCATATCTGCAGGATCTTGCTCTGTTTTTGCACATGTAGGTATATAGTAGATCAAAAATCTTCAAAAGCTCAATTAATATATCATGCTTAATCTGTGTTTTGATGGTAAATTTAACAGCACATTGGGCTAAATCTGGAGATTTAGTAAATAAAGATGTATAATTCCCAACTGAATCCAGGAGCTGACTAGACTGTAACTAGCATAAAGTTATGTGGTAAGGATGTTAATGCAGAATAAATACTTTTTGTTCTTCCCTTCTTGGCAGGTGTTATCTCCTTTATCTAAGGGTCTCTTTCATAAAGCAATATCAGAGAGTGGAATTCTAATTCCTCCCAGTAGAGATTTACATCTTTCAACAGATCTTGAGGTAAGCTCATTTTTTTGCATTTTAAAGTCTTTGTAGCCTAAAATAGAATACTTCTATGTGATAATTTGTTTAAAAGAGAAAGGAAGAATCTCATTGCATACTGTGCAACAAAGTTGATCCAGTTTATTGTTCCAGCACATCTGTTTAATTTCAGTCTGTTTGGTGTTAGAAACAGATTGCACAGCTGTATGATTATAACAGCTGTGGGCTGACAAAGGTATTTTCTGTCACACACGTGCCAAGCTAGATAAATATCCATTTTCATAGCCACTGTACTCTATATGGTAACTGTGGCATTTACTGTGGAAAGTTTAACAAGAATCCAGGAGAAGAATTCAGTTTTTTATTGACCTACAGTCTTTTAGGGAGGGCCTTTATGTGAAGTAAATTAATTAAATATAAAACAAAAAAAACCTTAAAATAAAATCACTTTTAATATTTTTTCTTGTAATGGCAGATAGTAATAATGTAAATGGTTCTGAATTTTCTTTCCTTATTTGGTTTATGCTATAAACTTGTACTATCTCTACAGCAAGGTTTCAAAAACAGTGAATGGAAATACAGCGAGAAAGAGAAGTACACCAGAATGATTTCACTTTGTGATCAAACTGTAGCATTTCTAGTAAAATAAAATACTCAAAGATCTATCAAGCTCACCTGACTCTGCCACTGAATCAAGCTATTAACAGCAGTGTGTATAATGATTTTATAACAGTGCTTGTCTTTGTTGATAATTTTCAGAAAATTGCCAGAATCTTCAAGTGTGAGACGAGCAGTTCCCTGTCCCTGCTGAAGTGCTTGAGAGCGCAGGAAGCAGAGCACATAGTCCTGAACAGCAAGGTAGGTGAGACCTCATGGCAACAGAACTTTTTAGTGGCTCACTTGCAAAACTTGAGCTCAGCCTCTGATCAGAGTTTATTAATGGCCCATTCCAAAGTTGATTTTTCTTATCTTTTGTCAAAATACTCCCAAAATGTTGAAATCATTTCACACGTAATTTCTTTCTGGAAGTTCTGGCAGTGTCACAGCACCTGTGAAGTTGGGAGCTTCCATTACATTCCTCTACCCCTTGACCCAGCCAGGCCTGCATTTTATATTCCTGTGCCAAACTAAATTTATGTTACAGTGGCTGTAGATACTTGAATTTCTTAAAGCCCTTTTTTGCACTTAGGACATTTAATGTGGACATCTTACATGATTTGAAGGAAAAATTGGCAATTCTATTAACAACTAATTTGATTTTTTTATTTTCTCTTCCTTCAGGAAATCTCATTTCTACCCATAGTTTTGGATGGAGTGTTTCTTCATAAGCCACCTGAAGAGATATTGGCTGGAAAAGAATTCAATGCAGTCCCATTCATGATAGGAGTCACCAACAATGAGTTTGGGTGGAATATTAGATCGGTAATTTAACATCTATTCTGTATTTTTAATGTGTTTTTAATGTTTGTGTTAAGTGATAGGACAAATATTTGCATTGTTGGAAATACATACAAGGTAAACACTGCTTGCATCGTGGCTCTGCAGTGAGCCAGAACCACTGGGTTACAAGAGGGTGAGAGATGCTTCATCTTGCAAGTTAAACTACATGGACACATCAGTTGGAACATCAATTTTGTACAGTGTTTTCTTACCCTAAAATTGTAATCCCTCATCCAAGCAGAGAGAGGAAGAAGAATGCAGCAATCAAGGTCTTATTACTGAAAGACTAATAAAGCTAATCCTTCCCCCACACGGCTCAGTAGTCAGGGTTGGTACAGTGTGCTTAAACGTGGGCCACTGATCACCTGGAGCAGCTTCCCCTGGGAGTCATCACCATCCTGCAGAGAGAGCTTTGATGTGAAAACCTCATCTGGGGCAGAGTGAGGGGACAATGCAGGTGTCCAGGCCATTCTTATTTCTCATGGGAAATCAATGGGTAACTCCAAAACATGAGCAAATGCTCTCAGTGCACAAAAACTGCAGAAGATGGGTTGGTGTCTTCTCTCTTTCTTGTCCCTTTCTTTTATTTTCTAAATATTCAGATTGCTTTCTGTAGTACAAAGCATTTGTTCTGAATCTGTGAAGCAGCTGTCACTGGGAGCATGCTGGTTGTAAGTCCCAGAAGAACAATGCAAAGTGAAATCTGATAAAATTTATTTTGCAGACAGAAGATTTTTGTAATTTTTCATTTTATGTAATGCTGTAAAAGAGGAGGAAAATTTCATTTCCCTTATTCCAAAGGGCTCAAACAACTGGACTAGAGACAGACTGCCAGTGACTTTTAAGATCTCTCCCAACAGAATGAAAATAAGCCTGTGAGACAGAAGCAGACTTTTGCTTCAACTCTGCCCTCATGTTTTCTAGTCTTACAAATTTCTTAATGTTGATTTAAGGATAAACTATGTATTAGGAGTGGTTTATGTAGAAACCTTTACCAAGGCAACATTTACTGCAGTAAATACAAGCTTTTTGAGACAGCTGTTGCATTGTGCTGCACTTTTGCACAGGATATGCTTCAAAAATAAACACCAGGAGTAAGAATTAATGAAATAATGTAGTTCCAATGTTTAAAATAATGGAGACATTGAATGGTGCTCATAACATTATGTTTTTTTTCTCTGTACAGACATCAAAAATGACAGGTTTGAGGGAAATAGGAGATAGAAAATCAATTGCCTCAACTGTACAAGTTTTTCTACCAATGATTGTAAGTACTGCTGCACTAATCTAACTTGAGAAGTGAATTTTCTTTTTCATGTATGTTATAGATTTGGGTCTCACTGCTAGAGTCACAGTGTTACTGAGGGCTGAGGTCATGTTGTGCTTTGTGGAGAGTCATTGCAAAGTTGACAGGACCTGGGTGTATGGAATTACACAGAAATAGGGCTGAGTCCAGCCTGGGATTTGGGAAAATGCCTTTTTCATTCTAGACCTCAACCAATACTTTTATCTTGCATATTTGTGGGATTGCTGTAATAGTGTCCCTAATGTTAATGTGTCTCATGGCTAATCTCCTGCTTAGGGGGATTAAGGATTTTTAGTATTATTTAGTAAACATATTAGTATGTTTACATTAAATGTAGCTTTTAAAGTAGTTACTTTGCACTCCTAGTTTTGAGGTGTATCTTTCAAGCAGCAATTTCTAACCTTGAAAACTTACACTGTGTTTGGAGGTCCCATTGGTCTTGTCCTCTTGTCTAATTGTCCATAAATCTTTCAAGGACTGAGATTTACTTTTGTCATTCCCATCTCTCTTCTCCTGAAGAAAACATGAGCTGAAGATATTTTCAGGAGAAATTGCTGGATCTACACTTATTCCTGTAGAGTTTTAACCCACATACATTTGGTGCAAATTTGACCTGAGGTGGTTGGTTGGTTTTGGTACTTTTTGCCCACAAAAATAGTGAATAGGTTTTGTTTCCCATCAACATGGGTGCTGTCCTGAACATCTGTGCCTTTGCAGAATCTCTGAAGTTTAAAAGATGGCAATTTTAGCTGCTAATTCAGACAGTGATTGTTTGTCTGTTTGTTTCTTTTCTCTTAGGATGTACCACCAGATTTTCTGCCCATGATCATAGATGAATATCTGGGAGACACAGAGGACCCTGCAGAACTACGGGACCGATTCCTGGACCTGCTGGGGGACATGGCAATTGTCATGCCAGCCATTAGAGCACTGAATTATCACAGGGGTAAGCTGAGCAACAGCAGTGGGACACTCAAACCTCCTACTGCAGGCTGGATCAAATGATGCAGACACAAATCCTGTCATATGTAGGCAACCCTTCTTGAGATTCCCACTGGGAACATGAGGAATGATACAGGTTGGCAGGGTTGTGTGTAGCCCCTTATCTCTGTATAAGTGTCTTGCACTGTGCTGATAATGACAATATATTGAGAACAGAACATGATAACACAGGTAAATGTTTGCTAACTGACATATACAGGCTTAAAAATTAAAACATATCAAAGCGACCTTAGTCCTTTGGCCCATGGCTACTTGGCAAGTCAGCAGCTCTGTGGTCCGTAAATTTTCTGGTGTTTAGGTGTAGACAAGCCATGCCAAGATACTCAAAAGTGGAAACAATTTGATATTTTGTTTTCTGTGTGTTTTCTTAGGGTGGATCTTCCAATTTTTGTTTTTCTGTAAGTGCTGAGTTCTTAATTTTGCATTAAAACTACATATTTGAATGTAACAACTGTAGTCTGGTTTTCTAGGCCTGAGGCTTTTGAATTTCTGAACTCAGTTTCTTTGTGGTGTTTAGGTTTAGGAAGACCTTGTTTCCCACAAACTTAGCAGAAACATTGCTGATGTTATTGTAACGACAGTGATGTTTTGCATTCCTTACTGTGGGATGGACTTCTCTCTGTCTTTCAGCTTTGGGCCAATGGGATGAAGAGTTCTGGCACTCTTCTGCCCAGTGGGATGGCCTGTTTCTTGTAACTATATAAGGAGGTGAATTGTTTAATAAAGGTGGAGTCAGATGTTTTCATAAAACGAGGTTCGTGTGTGTCCTGTGTTCTCGCTCCACAGCGACAAACAACTACAGTAGAAAAGTGCCCAGTCTAAAGCTTTGTTTCAAGTAGTGTGTTAAACAACTGATGACTGCTGTAGCTTATGTATCTCCCTGTAGCTCTCTAATGTTCTGTCTTGCAGAGTCTGGAGCTCCTACCTACTTCTTCGAGTTCCAGCACCGTGCCAGCGCGTTCCGGGACAGCAAACCGGCCTTTGTGCGGGCTGACCACGGCGATGAAGTTGGCTTTGTCTTTGGGGGGCCATTTCTGGCTGGAGACATCCAGCTGCGCAGTAAGGAGCAGGCACCACTCACTCATTCGTTGGTCCTGTAACCCTGGCATTTTTCTGTTCAGTGTTCTATTCATTTCCATCAGATTCAAGTGCATATATTGGCAGTGAGACTAAGCCATAACCCTTTCTCCTGGCAGAATTGGTTTTATGTATTTAACCATCTTCTCCATCTTCTCTCCTTTGTGGTTTGCTTGTTCTGAAGCAAAGTAAGTTCCACATCTTGTCAGCAATTCAGCAAATAGGATATTTGTTAGAAAATTCACTGTCATTATCCCAGCATTGTGCATGAATTTGCCCAATAGCTTCGGCTGAAAATGAAATTGAAGGAAAGGTTACTTAAACTTAGAGTGCTTGGGAAGCAGAAAATCCAGAGCTCTTCTTTTCCTGAAGAGTTTAGGCCAGTGTCTCTCTTCCTTTCCAGGAAATCCCACAAGCTGTCAGGCTCCAGAGAATGAGGGACTTGGTTTCTTTTGCAGGAAGTGATCCCAGCTGTGTTCAGAGCAAGGCTTGGAATTCCAGTGTTTCATTTTCAGTGTGAAGATCTAATGGTTAGGTCTGTTCTGTCTCACAATTCAATTAATACTTGAGCATTTATTCAAATGGAATCAGTCCACTGAGGGAGGATTAAGAGCGTACTCCCAAATTTCCATGGGATTCTGGAAGTTCCTTCTGGCAGAATCCCACTTTGTTTCATTCCCAATGAATCTGCCAATCACTGAACAGTTAAGAAACATGATGCCACTTCCAAGGAACATTATGAATCCAGCAATATCATTTAATTACATATACCTAAAACAGTAATACTCAGCATGGAGTATTTTCTTCCCCATAGAACAGATTAAGAACAGTTCTTATTTTGACAGAGACACAAATTCTGCTTATTTTAAGTGAATTTGCTAATTTTTTCTCTGCTTTTCTTTTTGTAATTTGCACAGTAGTTCAAAGTCTGGTCAAAGCCTACTTAAGTGAAAGTATTTCCTTTTACTCTGTTGAACTTTGGAGCAATCCAGCTATGCTATAAAGCCCTTTGTTAATCTGTTACCAGAGCCTTTTCCTTATATATATTTTTTTACTTGTGTCCTTTTGTCACTAGAAAACACTGAACAGTTCTTTTCCTCTTTACCTGAATTTACCAAACATTTTTCTTAGTGTATTGAGATACATTTGCAATTAAAAACACACAGGAACTGAAATAATTCTCACCTAATGATACAGTGAGCTTATGTGTAACTATATTTAAAGAAATACTCTTAAAGTGCTGAGAAATTGAGTGGCACCATCTTGTGTGAGAATGAAGAAATCTTTGCCTAGTCATGCTCTGAATAATAGGGAGAATTTCAATCCCACAAAACCAGAATGGGATCCAGGAAAAACAGCCATGTGGCCCATTCCTGGACTTGTCCTGGGATGCAGGACACATGGGGTTTTTTGGTTCTGCTCTGATTTCCTGAAGGTTACAGGCACATCACCTTGTTTCCTTGTTCCCAAATTCCCCAATTTCTACAGTAGGGTAATTATGCTGAAGTCATTCATGAGGAGTGCTGAAATCTTGATGCTTGCTGTATTACTGATGTTTTTGCTGGTGGTGTGTCTCTGTTGCAATTGCCAAATATTTACAGCATATTTACACACAGAAATGCTGCTGCTGTGGTAGCAATGTCTTGATTTCTGCCACATGGAGTAACTGTCCTGTATTTTTGTCTTCCAGGTGAAGTTACAGAGGAAGAGAAGAACCTCAGCAGAACTCTAATGAAGTACTGGGCTAACTTTGCTCGAAATGGGTAAGAATCACAAGACTCATGGCAGGTGTTGCTGCTTTGCACAGGCTCCATGGGGAATTGTCTGGTTTATTGATTCAGTCTTAACTTGTGTGATTGATTTCCCCTGTGACTGAAAAGGGCACTCACTCTTTCTTTCCTCTTGCTGACAGAAATCCTAATGGAGAAGGTCTGGTTGAATGGCCATCTTACAACCTAAATGAAGAATACTTGCAGATAAATCTACAACAAAAGAAAGACAGAAAGTTGAAAGAAAAGAAGGTAGAATTCTGGAAAAAACTGATCCTTGAAAAGACAAACAACAAAAACATGCAAAACAAGAAGTTTAAATTAGAGTTATAGTTTAGAGTCTAAACATGCACATAATATGCAAATTATTAGGATACTGAAAACTTACTTGAAGTATATTTGAGGATAAAATTGAATTTCCCTTCTTTTCACCTTTTCTTCATAGTTGTACTTGCAATTATTCACTGTGATAATTCCAGTTGATCCTCACTTGTTAAATACCAGATTTCCCCAATGCTCAGGTTTTTCTGTCACTCCCCCATGACTTAAGACAGAATGTAGCAGCAACATTGTTTTAATAAAGTGAAATCAATGAAGACCCAATTTGTGAGTAAGACTCTCTTGATGCTAAGTTTATTGGTGGTGCAGAAATTTTGGTGTGCTGTAGGTACAAAAATGTCTTCTGTGGAAAGAAGATGAGACTACAGAATGTTCTGCTTTGTCAGTTGGTTTTACAACTGAGACAGGGTGGCTCTGACTGTTGTGGCACTTAATCTGTAACAGTAGGGCTGGAATTAGGACTTCTCCTGAATGTTAGAAAAGGGAGAACATTTCCAGTACCCTCAATTCTCTGCTTTTAAATTTAGTGGTAACTCCCCTGCAAGGATTAACATTTCTGTCTTTTCTCCAGTCTTGTCTCTGTGCTCCAGGCTGTCCCTGTGCCACCAGTCAGTGCCACTGTCCCTGTTTGCACTGGCTCACAGCCTCACTGCCAGCACTGGATCTGTCCCAGGGCCACTCCAGGGCCTTCACTGTCTGATTGGTGCTTGGGCTGCCAGGAACAAGGCTTGGACTCTTCATGGCAGAGCTATCAATCACTTCTCTGCCATGTCTTTGTCTCCTGTACCTGGTTCCTAGGCTGCTCCAGCTATCCCAGCCACATTCCTGGTGCCTCACAGCACTGGTGCAGCTCCACAGATCCTACAGGGCAATGAGCATCGGTTCCCCCTCCCTTCAGCTCCCCCCTATATCTCTGGAAGAATTTTAAATTGTCCACAGCTAATAATGTCCTACAGCACCTAGCTACCCATCCTTTCTTTGCAAATTACTTGACTGGAAGGAGTGGGGTGGGATTTTCTACATCTTCTTGCCCAAGTTCTGTTGCCAGGCAGAACTCGGCAGCAGGGTGAGACTGTTTCACCACTGCTGTTTTGGTAAGCAGAATTTCATCCTAAGCATCTGTCCTTGCTTCTTTGTTTTACCTCCTTTGTAGTGTGAGGGGAATAGAATTTCAAAATAGTCTTGCCAAATCTTCATTGCACAAACCCTTGAGTGCAATCTCCTTTAAAAGGAGATAAACAGGCAGTGTTGTATGGGTGTGCATAGAATATGTTCATCTTGTGCATGCAGAGAAGTGCAGTTGAATTGACTTCCTAGCACAGGCCAGCACTAAAAATAAATCACAGTGAAAAATGGCAGAAGATCTTACTCATTTCTATGTAGAGATAGGCACTGTGATGCTCTTGTGTTATCCCAGAGCCCTCCTGAGGTGAGAGTCACACTGTTTCTTTAGCATGTGGTAAAACTGTCCAAGCCTCAGAGGCAATAGCTCTAAGTTTTATATCCTGTAATATCATTGAATCGTCAGCAGGGGCTGTGATATTTGTCTATTTTGTTACAGCTATTGAAATTAGGGCAGGTAGTAGTTCATTAAAGTACAAAGAGGCAAAGGTCATCATGTGGCAGGATTTTCTGATTGACCCTTGACTTATGCATTATTCACTGATTGAGGGCAAGCTGCAAAATGTCTTTAAATTAAAGCCAAACAGGATTCAAGAATTGTACTCAGCAGGTATGTAGCACTGTCCCCAGATTCTACAAGTCCGGTCTGTGTCACTGGGGTAAGATTTGCAAAGCATATAGGCCATGCTTGCAGATGCACCAAAGAATTTCCAGACAAGGCTGTAGGGAATCTAAAATACCATTTTTTGTTATCTAACTGTAAGTAAGATAAGCAGAGTTTGCAGAAACTAGTTTGCACATGTAATATTTTCAGAATGGCTGCTTCTCTAGGCCTGTGGATGGGATATGGGCTCAGACTTCTTGCAAAGTGGGTACTGGGGGCAGACTTTACTCATTCTGAAGTGTCTCAGAAACCTTCATCACACAAATACAGGTAAAACATAACTTATTCTCAGCTCCATCACTGGTAACAGGCCCCCGTGCCATTAATTGCATTAGACATTGCACACATCTATCATTACTGTATAGAATGTATATTCAAGGAGTGCAGACTACTCCCAGTCCAGTTTTACTGATTATTTAGTGTCCCTCTTGAGAAGCAAGGCAAAAGCTCTGCCAGGGAACACCTATAGATTGACAATTCATTGTAATTCTGCACCAAAGTTTATAGTCCTGGTTGTTCCCCAGCAGCTCAGATTTGCAGCGTTTCCCATCTGCCAGTGCACAGTGAGCACTGGCCGTGCCCTCAGCCTCGGGAGCTGCAGCCAGCACAGCCTGGCAGGGCTGCAGGGCACTGGGGCAGAGCTCAGGAGCCACCACAAACACAGCAAAGGCTGCAGACACAGCCTGCACTGCATGGCATCACCTGCAGTGCCTGTCAGCTGTTTGCTCTGGGAGCAGCCAGGTTAAAGTTGACTGGGCTTTATCTGCAGGGGCTGTAAACCTCCCCTGTGCACATACACGGGGGAGGATGAGGAGTAAAGTACACAAGCAGCATTTGGAGTAAAGTACACAAGCACAGCCACAGCACTCAAGATGAACAGGCCCATAACAGATGTGCTGAACTGATTTAAGGGCTGTGGGTCCTGTAAGGCCCTGAGCTGTAAGGAGAGGAGTGAGCAGGGATGGAGCCATGGAAATGGAGCTGCCCTGCTGTGGAGCCGGGCAGAGAGAGCTGGGTTCTTCAGCCTGGACAGAGAGGGCTCTGGGGAGACCTGTGAGCCCTTGCAGTGCCCCAGGGGAGCCTGCAAGAGAAAGGCAGAGGGGCATTTGCCAAGGGCTTGTAGCAACAGGACAAGGGGCAATGGCTTCAAACCAATGAAGACAGGTTTAAATCAGATCTACAGCAGAAATTCCTCCCTGTGAGGGTGGGCAGCCCTAGCACAGGCTGCCCAGAGCAGCTGGGGCTGCCCCTGGATCCCTGGCAGGGTCCCAGGCCAGGCTGGACAGGGCTTGGAGCAACGTGGGAGAGAGGAAGGTGTCCCTGCCCATGGCACAGGTGGGATGAGCACACCTTTGAGGTTTCTTCCAACCCAAACCATTCTGAGATCGGATCATAGCATTCTCTGAAATGCTGTTTCTGACAACTGAGAATTCCCACCATCTGAAACTGCCAAATTGCCTTTCCCCAGAAAGCTAGAGCTGCAGATTCAGGGACAAAAAATAAGAAAAAGGCAGAGCCCAATACTTGCATCAAGCCAACACAACCTCCTAGTTAATGTGAGCAGAAAAGCTCAATGCAGCTATTCTGTTCTCTCCCTTTCATATATCATCCTTCAATTATGGCTGTGAAATGAATCAAAAC
The DNA here is from genome assembly GCA_013400255.1 of Sitta europaea. Classification (NCBI taxonomy): domain Eukaryota; kingdom Metazoa; phylum Chordata; class Aves; order Passeriformes; family Sittidae; genus Sitta; species Sitta europaea. Next base: position 71,495 of record VXBS01005763.1, read on the forward strand.
AAACCCTCTGGATTTTCCAGAGGAATTTGATATATTTAGTTACCGCCCAAATGCTCGCCTTTGCTATTGCTCCCACATTACAAAAGCTGATCATTCATCTCTTTATTGTTGTAACTGTATTGCAACCCTATTCCAAACATCCCTGAACACAGAGAACTGAGTGACAGGTGCCCCCTGCACCCTACAGTAAAAGCTGGGACTTTTCTTGAATGGTGGGGTTTTTGTCAGGAAAAATCCTTTTCTGAGAATAAAAATCACTCAACTTTTACTTCAGTGAAAGTACACCTTTCAGGGGTATGGCTTTGGCTTTGGCCGTGCTGTGTCGCTTAGCCGGAGGTGACAACAGCCCAGTGAAGCCCAGGCGCTCCAGTAGAATGGAGGTGCCTTGCTGGTGTCTGCAGCGCAGGGGCAGCGAACCCTGCCGTGCCTGTGCCAGCCGGGGGGGCTGCGGCAGCAGGACCCCGCTGCCCGTGAGTGCAGGGCTGTCTGCAGAGCAGCGGGAGCGCGCTGTGCCCGAGATCCTGCCGGGAAGGCCGGGCAGGAGCAGTGGGGAGGCAGCGGGAGCGCTGCCCGGGGCCGGGGCGAGC
>VXBS01005766.1:0-52241 GCA_013400255.1 Sitta europaea
CCTGAATCAGGAAAAGGAAAAGGCAAAGGACGCGTAGAGACAATGACATAGGACTGTGAGGTCAGTGAAGGAGGAGTTAAATTCGAGATGGGGGGAATTGAGGAGATGCCTTGGTCTTGGGCTGAAATTCGTTTTGTAAGTCTATTGTGAAGATATATTTGATATATCAGACTTCGGTATTTTTTCGCTGTGATTCATGGAAATGCATTGGGGAGATACAGCATTCTAGCACAGCTGTGAGCCAAGGCACCAGTGTTGAAGCAAGTAGATGTTGCTGTGATCCAATGAGAAACTTGAACAGAGATGAGAATCCTTGCTCTAGGGATAGTAGTAGAAAACCCCTCTTCCCTGGGATAGATGGAGGGATCTTCTGTTTTATGCTAGAACAGCTCATCCTTAAAATAGCAGCCCAATAAATTGACATGGCCCATGAAAGCAGCTGTAAGAAGCTGCGAGGCATGGGAGGGACTTTCACACTGCAACGAGATTTTCCTTTCCCAGGCGACTGATTTGCTGTGACTTTGAAGCCACAAGAGAACTGTTTCTTGTGAAGAAGTTTCTATGGCCTGGCAAGAGAAACTCCTTTCCCTAAGTGAACTGAAGAAAGACTATTTTAGAGGTGGTAAACTGATTGAAAATCACAGATTTTGTCTCTTTACATTGTCACTGGGAAAGAAAAAAGGTTGTGTGGGGGTGAAGAAGTGTCCTGCAGGTTTATTCTGATTTTCTTATTTTTCTTTTAATTATGTTAATAAAGTTTTCTTTACACCCTTTCAATATTGAGCCTGCCTTGCTTTTCTCCTAATCCTATCTCACTGCAGAAAATAGACCCACCACATTAATTGGTGCGTTGGCCAGGAAATCTCAAATTGGCAAACCTAAACCATTATACATAATTAGTGTTTCTGCCTGGTTTTGAACTGAAACCACAACAGTCAGCAAAACTCATTTTAATCTGCAATGGTGATGCCTGCCTGAGCATGAGAATATCAGAACTTTTCTGACCTTGAGAAAGATTGTTTTGATAAGACATCTATATTCAGCTCTAGTGGTAATAAATAGGCAATGGCAGCTGAATGCTTTAGGTCAGTTGAGTGCACTTCTTCTTGCCATACTGCCTCTGTCATCTGGGACTTGTGTGCCTTCCACAGAGGATACCCTCTGCAGCACAGTGCACATCTGGTGTGTTCTGGCATTGTTCTTGATAGGTCTCCAGTACAACCATCTGATAAAACTGACTGCCAAAATCAAGACCCAAGGCAGTTCATTTGGCAAGCTTAATGGATCTAAGTTGGGATCTAACACTCACCCTCTTAAGACAGCTGCCCTCATTTTGGCTACTCAGAGCTGAGCTTAAGATAGGTGCGTTTCCCCCTCACTCCTATGTTTGATGTACATTTATGTTCACCAGCCGCATGCCTTCAGAGGACTTACTCCACCTTTGCTTGACTGTGTGGTGTTCTGCCAGTTACTTGACATTCAGTCAGTTTACCTTCTATCCTAATATATGTTGGTCTCTATTATCTTTCTGCAGTTTATCTTGAATACTGACATAAGTTTTGCCATGGTATATTTCCTCACTGCTATCTTGGGGTGTAGTTCAAAATACAGGTTTAAATAAGGTACTGCTTCTGTTGAAAAATTATACCCTCCAGTGAACCTCACTCCTCATTTCTGCCCTTACAAAACTTCCTCCTTACTCCATTTTTGAAATGTCATCATAGACGTTATCTGGGTCAATTGTGAGCTAGTTCATGAGGATTCAATTAACCTTCTGAAAACCGACAACCCCAGCTTTTGTGTACCACAGAGGGTTAGAACAGGGACAGGTTTATTTGGTTGTAGGCTGGAGATGCTGGGACCACCCCTTAGTGGCAATGCTAACTGAAAATGTTACCTAAAATGTTACATTTTCCTGTTGCAAACAAGGGTAATTAAAAAATCCTATTATTTGGCAAGTTCTTGTTATTTACTATCCTTATTTTTTTTCTCTTGACCTGTTCTGTGTTGGTTCAAGAAAGAGCATTGCTAGGTAATATGTTCTTCTCAGGATGGCTGAATACAGATCATATCCTATTTGCTCTTTATTTATAAACAAAACTTCAAAAATATTAGACATAACTAGTTGGGTTGGAAGGCACGAATACTTGGGAAATATTCAGTTGGTTTTTATCAGGTTTACAACTTGAGAGCAACACATGTACATTGCTACTGTCTTTACTTTCAGTCAAGTAGGAGGAAATCCTTGCAGGTGACTCAGAATTCTCCAGTTGCAGGGAGACAGCAAGAGATAGTCTTCATAGAACTTTGCTGTTGCTGAATGTATTCTCAAACCCTGTGGATTCAATTTTCCTGGCAGTACTAGTACTCCAACATCTTCAGGACCAGGATGTGTGGCACCAAGTCTTTCAGATGGGCACCCAGATCAGATGCAGGATGATCATTTGTTTTTTTATCTGAAAAAAGAAGCACATAATGGGCAACTGTAAAAATTGGCAAAAATAGACTAACTTTCTGTAGACATAGAATTATGGTATCCTGTATGGATGAAAATTGGTTTAATTTGAAAATTTTATGCAATTGTGTCTGAACTGGGCCAATTTGGAAGTGTTGTTAGACCAAACAAAGATTTCTTCAGCGAGTCACTGGGACATTTTGCGAACAACAGCAGATATTATCACATAAATCAGCACTGTCAGTTTTGATTTGGAAGTGGACATCTTTAATATGACTTCAAGTTGCTAGAAAATATTCCCTGCTGAGAACACTTGAGAGCCAAAAGATAAGTATATTTCATTTATTACACTCCAAACTGTCAACACTTTACCTAGAAAAGTATACCCAGAGTGATTATTTTGTATTGTCTGGAGTACATGATAAGTCTGTCAATCTGTGTTCAGTCAGAATCAGCATAATATTTGATTCCAGGAAAATGTTCCACTATGATAAGAATTATTATTCTTACCTGTAGAATACACACCTTAAAAGATGGTGTCCTATATGAAAAGCAAAATTTGTGTAACTGAGAAAATCTCACTATTAAAAAAAAATTAGGCATTCTTCTTCTTCATTGTGCATGCTATTTCAGGAAAAAAAAAATAGAAACACAGCTTTTATTATGAAATACCAACCTTTCTTGCTTCTGAGAAGAAATTGGTGATAAATTTAGCTAATCTCCATCAGGATTACTCTGCATATGGGATTAAGCAAATTGAATCAGAGGCCTGAATAGTGACAGTGAATATCTATTAAACTGTAAACAGAATAATAGGCCTTGTGAATTTTAATGAATTAAGTAAATGGCTGAATTGTTATGGTTTACAGAGGGCATATGGTTAGTGATATATTCAGTGTGCCAGAAACAGCATATACTGTAAATGTCTTATTGGATAAAATCTTGATAAATAAAAAGGAAAAATAAAGAGGAAGATGTTAAGAATCATGTCCATACTCTGCTTTTTCTTTGCTTTTTAGACTTAGAATAGCACTTTAGTGCTTAGGGGATAGCACTTCACTTTGGGTTTTGACTATGATAGATAAAGACCATAACAGAGGTAGCTTGAAATATATTGAATGTTTGTAATTCCTACTTTTAACCTAATTCAGTATTAAGAATTTAGGAATGTTGATTTAGATGATTCAACTATGTAACTGAGTTGTAAGATGTCAGTTTTTTGTAGCTGTGCATGTATCTATCATGCAAAGTTGAGATGCATGTCTGACATACACAGGTGGTTTTGTTGATAATGGTGCTATTTTCATTATTCCTAGAGTGCAAAAGAACCATTTTCACAGACCATGCCTCTATAATGGTAGATAGCACGTGAACAGAGCCAACAAACTTGAACAGGAGACAGTTTTCACCAATTCGCAAAAAAATTTCATTTGTGCCTCAGTAAAAAGAAAAGAGATTGAAACAGGATCAGCTGGGTGGTGCTTGGAGACTCTGTACTGTACTTCCTGGAAGGGTCTAGATCCACCTGGGATTTCTTTAAATTGGTGGAGAGACTTCTTTTTAAAGCTCTTACTCCATTCTCTGCTGGACAAAGAAAGATGATTAGTTTAAGGATAATGCCAAGATCGGGGTCTAAAAGAGAGAAAAAATGTTAACTGGAAAAAAGAATGACTGGAGGACTTCAGGGGTGGGCATATGAGTACATACTGAAGGCTCTGGGCTTGAAGTGTTTAGAAAGCCTTTTGGCAAAAAAAAAAAAAAAAAAAGGAAATCTAGAAAAATTTGGAAAAGGAGGAAAAAGGTCACCAGTAATCATTTATTCAAAAGTTCATGTAGAAATAATTGTTTAATATATGTGAATCAAATTGCTAAGAAAGTGAGCTGAAGCAGGGGGAACATAAAGCCCTCATTCATATCCTGGATCTTGTGAAGTATCTTAGGAAGTTGGGAGTTAAGGGATTCCTCAAGACACACGCCAAAGGGGCTACAGAGAAGTAGGAAGACAGAATCATTAAAAAACAGAACAAATTACAGTATTTTAAGGAAACACAGTTGTTAAGTTTTATGGGAATTTTTTAAAGTCTAAGTAATGCCAGAGCTGACCTCTTAAGCTGGGTTTCAGACACATTTGTTTCAGCAGTGCAGTGGTCTTACACAGAGCATCTGATTTATAGTTCTCAGGATTTTTGTGTGTTTCTGCAGAAAGATAGCATAAGCTTAGTCACTGAGTTGAGTGTCAGAAAATCATGGTGTTCTTCACATCTTCTTCACTGACCTGCTATGTGACCTTCAGAGAGTTTCTTCACCTCAGTATTTCTTGGTCTGCCCTCAGTATCTTTGTTTTCTACACCTGGTACAACTGTGCAGCCTTTGTCTGCCCTAACTGTTCAAGATAATAAACTCCCTAAGATCCCAGGCATCTCCTGCTACATGCATGTGAAGCTCTCTGTAATTTTCTGTCAGTGCCTTTTTTTTCCTCTGTGTAAATAACTGTAATATATGAAATTTAAAAGGAATAATGGTAGTTTTGCTAGCACCTGTGTAAATCAGAGGAATTTCTGTTGAAACCAAAGAACTTACAGCAGGCAAAAAATTAATATAAATGAGGTAGTAATTAAATGTAGAAGTAAATAGGACTTTAAATTATTATTATTGCCCATTCCACATAAATAGAATTTTAGAAACCAATAGACTTTGACAGAAATATTCTGCCTGTCATCCCATGCTGATTATACATATTTCAACTCATTCTTTGCTATAAAGATAACTATTATTTTTTCTCTGTTATAGGTCACAAAACATGGTAATTGTGCTGAAAATTTAGCAGCAGTACAATGAAAAATGTGAAGTGTTTGCTGATACTTAACAATCAAAAAACATTTGGGTCTACAGTTCAAGTTTTTGACAGTTCTAAACCTTAATGTACAGGAGAGATTGGATAATTGCAAAGCTGTAAAATTCTATATGACCATAGGTACCTCATATTAGTAGGTACCTGCTGTATGTTCTATAAATGAGGTATTCAGTTGATGCAATAAATTCTACTTAAAGCTATTACAAAGAATGTAATGAAAAAAAGCAGATTTTAAAGACAAGATTTCAGGCATAAAGTATAATAGTTAAGCAGTTCTCAAGAGACAATTAGAACACAAAAAGAGAAAAAACTGACCAGTAATACAAAGCCCCTTAATTTTTATTCATACAGGGAATTTTCAAACATGTAAGTGTACCATTAAGAATATATTGTGTATTCTCTACTGAAATATAAACTACATTGTAACTGGCCATAGTAAGTTCATTGCAGTCTTTGTTTAAATATAGCTTATTTTGAAGATAACCTAAAATTAAAAACTGTCCATGACTTAAGTCACTTGTCTATGTATTTGTAAATAAATTAATTTTTTTAGAACATAGCACAATATATTCCATTTCCTTTTCTTATAATGTCAAATACAGGTTGAAATATTTTCAGTATTCTTCCCTATGGTTTTCTGGAGATAGTTAAGAAACTGCAGTCAACACAACACTCTCAATTTTTTACTCAGAAATATATGGTTATAAAGAAACCATTTGTTTTCAGTCATTTTGAATCCAGAAGAAATAGTGTTTTGCTAGAGTGTGTAGGATGAGGTATTTTGGAGAAATGGGATCCAGCCAAGGAAGCTTTCCACCCCTAGTGGCAAGTAGGAATAGCACAATTTAAACCAGCATAGTTTTACAAATTTAAATCTTGCCCATTATAGGGATCAGATTATAAAATTTTCAGGAACACAGCTTCTAATTTCTGTCACTGTATCTTATTATTCTTATTACATTTTAACTGGGTCTGCAGTACTAAGTGCCAGGAAGCTTCAGTTTTGTATGAAAATACTTAAATTGTCAAGGACCTTTTTATACTGTATGACTTGAGGGATTTTCAGAAAAGCCACAATGGGTTTAGCTTTAGTAGCTGAAAAAGAAATACTGTGCAAATATGTGTACACTTCTTCAGATGCATGGTTTGGGATGTTCCAGGATTAAGCTTTTCCAGTTCACAATCTGTCATCCATAGCTCAGAGGCATGGAGAAGAAAGGGCTGGGATAGGTTGTTGGACTGCAAACTGGAGATAGCTTTTACTGCTACGATAGAAGAGAATGATAATATTTTAAATTACTTCAATTAATTTTTCAGCTCTAGTCTGTTAGAATTTTAGTTATGCTCATATGTGTTCAGGTTTGCCTATGTTAATTGAAAAATCAGGAAATTGTGGAAAATCAGGTTGTAGATGAAACTGCAATCGCTCTCCATTTATGTATTATGGAATTCTTTGAGGTCATTAGGTGAGGCAGTTCTTCCAGGCCATGTGTGCTTTCATTTTCCTCTTATCTCTGTGAAGTTCTGAGCTCCATTCTCAGGGCAAATCAACATAAGACTGTTTAATTTAAATCACATATATTAGTCTGATATCTAGCTTTAGAGCATGTATTTCTTCCCTTCAGTTATTTAATGAATTAGCCTTAGAAACTTTGCACCTCTGCTATCTTTTAGGTGTCACACTAATATTCTCTTAAATGTATCTTTTTGATTTTGGAGTAGTTTAACAAATTCAATGGCTTGTTTGTTTACTTTATTCTTAATGGAAAAGATAATAAAATCATATCTTAATGCCTCCAAGTACACAAAACTATGAAACACATATAGTTTGAACATGTGTATTAATAAATTTTACAACCACAGCAGAAACTATGACTGTAGACAGGTAAATAAAACCAAGTCATCACCTTATAAATGTGGCCTGTGTGACTTTGGTAAAATAATAATTTTTAAAAAAAANATTTAAATAACATATATAAATATATATTAAATAACATTTTAAAAATGAAATTACAGTAGAAGGGTTTTCAGTCATGCTGTGATATCAGTAAAATAAAGTATTTTGAAAGTAATTTCTGGAGAGGCAGTAAGGAACAAATAACTATACTTTCATTTCAGCTGCTGAAATGGTGTATGGCATCATCTCTTTGTGTCTCTTTGTCCATTCATTCTGTTTTGTTTTGTTGATTATGAGGTATTTTTACCTAATAATCAACAAAATAGCAGTATTTCACAGCCTTTTTGCAGTATTATGATCTGGCCTAACCTCATGCCAGCAATAAGTATTCCACCATGAAAGTAGAGCTCTTTAATCTCAGTGTTCAGTCCTGTGAAATTTAGCTCTAGTTATTCACAGATGGCTACAACATCTTCATAATGCTTTTGACTCCTTAGGAAACTAACCATGTTTCAGAAAAGATTTTCTGCTTCATTTTTGGTTTAATGCTTTGAGCCACATCTGTATACTTTTCTGATGTACAAAACAAGTTCGTTTCTAAGAATACATTACTTGTGTCTAAAGACTTCTCCATACTGAACTATACACACAATACCACATATAAAATTGTTCTGTATATTATATTCTTCTATACATTTGTGATTGGTTGGCCTGGCCAGCATCTAAACACCTCATGATTCTTTGTTGACTCCCTGCTTGCTCCCTTCCCCCAGCAGAAAGGAAAGGGGAAAGAATAGGAAGAGCAAAAGTGAGAAAACTTGTGGGTTGGTAAGGACAGTTTAATAAAGGAAGGAAAGGGGAATAAATCCCCAAGGAATGTAGATCAATGCCTAGCGAGTCTCTGAGCAGACAAATCATCATCCCCATCAGATTTTTTTGTTTTGTGGTCTATGTGTGAAATGTCCCTTTGGTCTCTTGTGGTCAGCTGTCCCAGCTGTGTTCCCCCTCTACATTTTGTGTGTCCCAAGCCCACTTGCTGAGGTTGCAGCATGGGAAACAGAAGACTCTGACACTGTCCCAGTGTCAATGGCCAGTATGTTGTCAGGACTGGTTTAGTTAAAAATTCCAAACACTGCACCTTAGAAGCTGTTGGAAGACAATTAGCTCCATCTCCATTTGTGCTGTAAAATAAGCCAGAAGAAAAGAAGACTGGCCTGGTTTAAAAGAGAGCTTAGGCTCAAACTTGTGACAAAAAAAGAGTGTAGCATCTCTGGAAGGATGAACAGGTAATTTGGGGGAACTACAAAAATGTTGACAAGGGCAAATTAGAAGGGCCAAAGCTGAACTGAACCTTAATTTGGCCACTGTGGTTGAAGACTGGGGTTCCTGAAGGTCTCTTCCAACTTTGATATTCTGTGATCTCAACCAGATGCAGCACACTGTTATTACTGTTGTACAAAATACAATAAAACTTAAAATTATCTATGACTTGGGAGCCATGGCCTCTGGCATGAGATCTGCACCAGTGCAAGACTGAAGTCTGGCTATATGAAGGTACAGTGCTGGCTAGCATCAGCATATATCTTGGGACCATTAAGTTTTATTATGCTACAAATAATAATAGTGTGTAAATTAACATACAAAAATAATGTAATTATACAAAATTTTTTTGGAATTGCCTTGGTCATCCAACATTACTTAGGCCCATTTATCAAATTGTGTGGATCAACAAGTGTCAGTGTTTTGGGATGTGAATACCTTATTAATAGTGTGCTGTTAGGGTCTTTGTGTCGCCATGGCTTTTTTGAGTGTTTAATTAAATATGACCTTTTAATTGAAAGAAGACCTTTGTCTTTATACATCTCAAAACTGGCAAAAGATACAGCACTAAGAAGTGATTACAAGCTGAGGACAAATTTGAAAACAATATCTTCTTAGGAATGAATATTTGAAGTAGTGAAAATAAAGTAAAAAGACTTATAATAGAGATATTTCAGAATTATATGCAACACAACATCTGTAAAATATTAAGCTTCTTTCTTTCTAGACATATCAGTGGCAGTTGCACTGGTCAGACAAGAAGCAGGTAGATTAATTTCAAGAATTAATCATGAATTCCTATTCTAGGAATGGCTGGTAACAGCAAAGTGTGTCCCACAGGAATAGCTCTGATGGTAACATCTAAGTTAGTAAAATGGCTTTACTAACAGAATACCCTATGGATTTGACAGGAAAAAATAAATCTCAAATCCTAGTGTTACTGGTATTAATAAAGGCATTGTTAGAAATCAGTATAGTACAGAAATCATGTACTGCACTGATTTCATTTTAGGTAGCTTGCATCACCTATGTATGCTTATTAGTTTAAAAATAAGCAATTTTGAAATACACAGAGGGAAATGTTTTCAGAATCTTTCACCTAGCTCCAGAATGCATTGGATCAAATTCTTAATCACAGAACAATGTTATACTTGCTTCAGTACACTCAGCAGCAAAACCTGTGTTGCTTAACTCTTGAGTTTTTGTACTTTTGAGTTTGGAAATGGGTCTTTCAGTTTCTAAAACCTGTGTGGGTTGAGATTGAACATTTCTGTATTGGAGCATGAGCTGATATATAAATTAAAATCAGTAATAACTAAACAATTTAGCACATGAATACATTAGCATATGATGGATGAGAAAATACCAGAAGAAAACACAACTTAAAATCACAGGAAGACTATAACTTTTTAAGGCACTTATTTAGTAATAAAATTTATATCAAAACATATCAGTAACCTGAAGGAGGGAGGTTCAAAAATAGCTAGTCTCTCAGAGTCCAATTTGAAAGTCCATAAAGTAGCCTTATTTTTCACATATGGTTTGTGCTTCACATATGCTTTAGTGTATTTGAACTGCTCAAGGGACAGAGGAAGTGAAGTGCAAGTCCTCCATATGTATGATCTGCTGTGATTATATATAAAGTGTATGCTTGCATATTAAATTCTATTAGTTGTAATTTTCTCTTTATTTGATTTTTGTTTAAACTTGCTTTTTCTTTGTTCTTTTTTTCTAACTTTATCTTTTTTTAGTTTTTTATTCCTTTTGTTTTAAATTGATGCCATAGATTCTTCAGTCTCTTTCTGGTACCTTTCTTTCTGGTGTCTTCGTTTCTGAACTGTGGACTAAAAGCCAATTACACTGGAGTTGCAGTTTCTGAGTTCTGTGCTGCTTTCAGCTGGTTCATTCATCATGCATCAACTTCTTTTGGAGTTTGGATACACCAACAGCATTATGTAATAATATCAAATTACTATTGCCTGGCAATACTTCTGTGTTTTCTATGACATTCATGTTTAACATTGTTTAATATCATGCTCCTTTTTTGCTCTGTTTTTGGTTATTTATCATTATTTGTAGCCTTTCCAAGTGGCTTTGCATGTAATTTTCTTGATATTTTGCTTGTTTAATTTACATTTCCTCTTTGCATCAGGTTACAAATGTGCATCTTCTAGAGTGATCGCTTCTGCCTGAGAGATCTCTTTTTCAAACATGGGAAGCTGATTCAATTTGATTGAAAAAGTAGGATCAAACTTATTTTCCCATTGTCAAATACATCTCCTCCTGTATGTTGCAAGAGCCAGTTTACTGTTAGACCATTTCAAGTGCTACAAAAACATGTGATTTTACTGTAATTTTTTTCATAGTGTAATTTTTTTCATAGTGTATGCTTTTCTTTTTGGGGCTCCCTCTTAGTCTGTTTCCTTATAGGAGCTTAGTTCAAGTTGCCCTAGGTCCCTGCCATTACATTTCAAGTCTCTTCATTCCTCTCAGCACTGCACTTGAAGATAGGTTTATGTCCAAAATAGTTTGTTGGAAATTCTGTGGCACCCACGCTTGAATAAAAAAATTGGACAAATTTCACTGTACTGCCTCTCCCCAGATTTGTGGCAGGGTATTTTTATTTTTAATAATTAAATTTTGTTAAGTACAGAAAAATGTTAAGTTGGGAAGTGGTAGGGGAAAAAAAATCTTGAAATTGGATGAGTCTGCTGTGCCTTCATTGAAATATATTGGCAAATTCTCTCTAATAACTTTTTTAGATACACTAGAGTCTGTAGAATACTTTACCCTAAATGCCAATAAACAGGCTTCCTAATCCTGTAGTCAGTTTCTATGAAATTAAGGCATTCTGTAGAAAAAAAAAATTTTTGAGGAGCTGATCAGCTGCTGTTGATATGTGTCATAATAAGATGAGTTTCACTAGGATGGTCAAAAAAACCCCAAAACAAACCTTCTCTCATTTTAAACTCAGCCAAGGTGTCTGTATTAACAATCACAGTTCTGCTCAAGTCATGGAAGTTGAATATTCTAGGAGGATCTTCTGCAAATGGATTACTACTCTTGTTTGTTAGTCAACAATTTTAAAATAAAATTGTCTTGCTCGGCTTTTGATGATGAAATCTTTTTGTCATAGTTACATAAATATTAAACCAAAATGACTTCTGTTATAAAACTGATGAATTACACTCATATTTAGTGCTATTTCATTGAACCTAGGAACTTGGTTGCCAGGACAGTTTTGAATTAGCCTCTCTTTGTGGGAAACAAAATTTCAGGTTTTGAATAAGGAGGTACACTGGTGTTTTTGCATGGAGAAATAAAACTTATTTAAAGCAATAAGCTTTAAAGAAACCCCAACTCTATTTGACCACAATGAAGCCTGATGCTTATGTTTTTATTTCAAGAACATTTCTGTTAGACTGGGTCAGGAAAGGATTTAGATTGATTCTGTGAATGTTGCTTTGTCTTACTGATGATGGCATTGTAATAATAATTACTTTGCTAAAGACATACCAAAGCAGTACATGCATTTAAGAACATTTTTGGTTTACTTTATTAATTTGTATTTTGTGTTCTAAGTAGCAGGTTATTTAATACTGCAGCATGTATCCTGTTGAACCAACAACACAGAATGAAGATAATTCCCATCTAAAGGAGCTTATTCTAAATGATACTGTTTTTTCCATCTTATTTGCACTATATAAAAAAAAAACAAACAGTAGAGTATTTTTTGCTTATGTCTTCTAGACTCTAACTGGAGAGTTATACCACAGCATACAAGAGTTGAGAACAAAAATCAAATTGGCAAAAGACGTAGGAGAAATGAAAGCATGCAAAAATGGTCTTTCCCAAGAGAGTCTTCAGTTAGTAGCATCTATCCTTAATGTTTCAACAACTAAACTTTATGAAATACTACAAGAAGGTGATCATGAGGTAAGTTATTTTAGGGACTTCAGTAAAAAAAGTGTAGATGAGAAGATTCTGACTATATCCCTCCTTGAGGAGAAGGATTTTCAGGTAAAGACTGAAATTTTATTGTGCAAGTTACACCACAGAAACCAAGAAGGATTTAATCTAAATGAAAAGGTCAGGTTAGGGATTCACAAGGTGGCAAGACTTATGGCATGCGTAAAAATAAACACACTGCTTTAAGAGATATTATGCAGTATTTTCTTTTTTCGTGAGGCTATATTGTGCATTTTAAATAGACTTTTGAATTAAAGAAAACAAAATTAGAATATGTCTTGCTGTGCCAGATTGATTTTTATATTTCCTTTCTGAATTGTGATACCTATTAAAGGTATTTCTGGTAGACAGATGGTTTCTGGGTAAATTCATTACCTTTTTTGTTGATTCTATCATACAATTTACTATGAAATACTTGATAGTGTTTCATCAAACCACTCTATTAAATAGATGCAGTGATAGGATTTCTTATCCATATTTATTTAGTCCTGATCAAATAATATATGCAAAAGCCTTTACACTGCTTTAGCGAGTGTCTAGGAGCTGACCATTATTGGCCTGTAACAGTACTCTGGTGATGACTTAGATTTAGCCTTGTTGGAGCTTTATATTAAAGAGGTCCCAAAAAGGGAGCTTTTCCGTTGGTTAAACAACACTGCATGGTATGTGTATGCACTGAAAGGGATTACACTCATGAATATAAATAAAATCGGCTGATTCCTGCCCTGTTTACTAACATTTATACAACCTATAAAGCGATTCACTTTGACAGAATTGTTCCATACTTACCTTATTCTTGAATAATTTCTACATCTTGTATCTTTTTGGTTTAGTCACTGTGAATGTATGTATAAAAAACATAAACATACTTAACTATAAATATAAAACAAATGTATTAGACAGGAGATGTCTAATACACTACACATACACTATATATTCCATCTATCAGTGCATAGACTAATGCACCTTTATGTTGAATTCATACAATTTAAACATAGATCACACATACACCAGTATATTCATACAAAAACATGCTATGCACATTTCTAGAGGCATGCACAGACAAGGGTAGGTTTAAAAATTTAAAAGAGCACTGGTGCCTTGGTAGGTATGCTTCAGATAACTAATTTTGCAAATGTGATTCTGACTTCCACCTGCTGTGTATTTAATGTATACGTAGTTACACATTTCCTTTATTGCTCCTGATGTTTTTATATTTTTAGGAAACAGCAAAGACAAAAATGGAATTTGAAAATGGCTGCAGCATGTACAGAAACTTCTTGAAGCACAGGTACTCAATTTATATCATCCCACAACGAATTATAACTTTCTTCTCTGATTAGCTAAGTGTTTTTAGGTTGTAATTAACACATTGTATTTGTAATTATGGTGCTCTTGATGGTCTCAAACTATACTGTGATGAGCAATGTGAAATCCTTGTTTCGTAGCATTTCCTTTGTATTTCTCTTAAAACCAGAGTTACTGTGTAAAAATGAAGAGATGTTAGTCATGATTTTGTGATAACTAACTTAACAGCTAACTTAAGCTAATGCAGTTGTTTTTTAAGTAAAACAATGCTGGAGAAAGCATTCAATGTGTTAATTGAATTATTAAAATGTTGTATAATGCTGGCTAGAGTGAAAATTATCTGTTCTCTCATACCTCTTAGGAAAAAGAGACTTGTTTTTTTTTTTTTTTTTTTATGTGCCTTTAAAGTTACTAGTTGTTATGGACACCTGAGGAGTTCATGGGTTTCTGTGACCTTTTACTGTGGACCTGTTTCCAGTCAATTCATGTTTTCCTCATAGCCAGACAGCTGTTTATTATCGTGTCTTCTCGCATTCTCTACAATATTTTCTACTGAGACCTCGAGCAGCTTGTTAGTGGGAAGTAAATATTGATTTGGCATCCTGTCAATGCAGAAAGAATGAAAAAATTTCCACCAGAGGCCCCTCAAACATTTTCCTATCGACATTTTCTGGGCAGAGAGGAAAGCTGCATAGAGGATGACAAGTCTGAGACTAGCAGAAATCCCTGAGGGGTCCATTGAGACTGCTGCTGTGACCTGTGTGATACTTTTTCTTCTCTTTCAAGTCTTTTTTTTTAATACACACAGAGTCTGCTGGGATGCTCCCCTCTTGTAAGTGATCAAGGGCAGTTTATTGGCAGGTGAGAGCCCAGCTTTTCTAGCCATAGTCAGCTTTTGTTTGGACATCACTGACAACATACACTGACTCTTAAAACTTTTCTCATATATTTTTAGTTGTCTCTTTTATTTAAATAATGGGCAGCTGATGTCTGAAAGAAAGAAAACTTGATTCGTAAATTCAGTGTTCCTAATGCATATTCACTAGCATGGGTCCATTAGTGATGTAGTTAATATCAGTTAAGAATGTGAATGATTGAAAATATTTTGAAAGCTATTTTAAAGGAACCTTCACATCAGATTTATGTATTTTACCATCAACAACTTCTGTGTTGAGATTGTATTTGTTACCAGATTTTAAAGAAATGTCAGGTTTTCCCTGTTTCATTATCGAAACTTACTACCATGAGGGCTGCTTAATTGCTGCAGCAGAGGAGATAGAAATATCAGTGTGCTTTTACTAGCTTTGTCAGAAAAACTGGCATTTTAATTAAATCTTATAACGTAACATGAAACTCAGCATTAAAAGCACAATCATTTATATTCACTTAATGGCCTTAATTTTAAGAATTTTAAAAAAAATATATACATTCCAAAATTCTGTTCTTATTATGGGCTCCAAAATATGAATCAGATTCATGGAATAAATTAAGACTTCTTGTTCTGTTTATCGTTGTTATTTGGTAAATTGCTAAAAAACACTAAGCAGAATTTTATAATTTTCTTCTTCTGCTATAGACAGAGAGCAAAAACCAGGGGACAGAGAGTGAAGGAATTGTTGAAGGAAACCAGGTATATTAAGATCGCAAATATTATATAAGGATAGAAGAGCTCATTGTTCTTAGCTATGTACATTTGTGTACAAGTTAATAGTGATTTTCTGTGATTTTTGCTCCATCTTGTGGGGTTCCTCAGAAGAAACACTGAGGGTAGAAGTAATTTTTGGCAAGCAGACCATTTTTAGAATTGCAAGAGGATTATAGTGGTTTTGGGGAGCAGCCAGTTCTGCTTTCCGTTTCTGTCTATGCTAAGGGACATAGATGAAAACAGCTAAGATTTCTTCATCTGTATTTGAGAGCAGCTCGTGGAACAGCTCTGTGCCCTTTAAAATGCTTTACTCATATCTTGCAGAGTTTGGTTGTGGTTTGTTTTAGTAAGCTTTGGTAATATTTCTAATCAGCAGACTGGAGTCCATGGACAGCAATACAAGCTTTCTGGAGGGTTTTGCTCATAACAGACTGCCTGCTAAGTGTTACATGTTGGCAAACCATGTTGCCCATTTGCATCTGGAACAAAGATGCAGGATTGCCCTTTTCTGTTATTCTGAGTATACATTCAGTGGAAAATTGCATCAGATCACTTAATATTGCAGTTTGATATAGTGTCTTTTTGTGCCATTGAGCCAGGACTTTGGAACATAATTGCCCAGCAGTATTGATTTAATTGCCTAGGTTTATTTGTGGACTCCTAATTATTGACTGGAGGTAAATTTAATGGAGAAACCTTTATGAACACTGGGAAACTGGTGCTATTGCTGTTATACATAATGAACTGCATCATATCCCTTTAGATCATTCTTCAAGCTAATTTTATTCTACTGTGACAGTATGATAACATTTAAAACGTCATAGACATTTTATTTTTATTACTGACATACGCTGTTTTACTGCTGCATTAGAATTTTGGGGGGTCAGAGTGAAGCACTAGTTGCTTTTTACTGTCATTTTATAGATTCCCCTAAAGTGTAATGATAAATGATACTACAACTCTGTTTTCACTTCATCTGAACCTTTATTCTCCATACTCTTATGACTTGGAAAAGTCTTGTATCTGTCAGCTTTACAAGAATATTAATATTTTAATGATAAATACTCTTGAATTCCTGAAACTTATAGATACCAGTCAGAGTTTGTGTCCTTATTTTATCAACTATGTCAAGAAACTAGACCACTACTAAGAGGCTTATGATTTGAAAGACACATCTCTGCATAGCAGTGTTATTATGTAAACAAGAATCATATAATAGGAAAGTACAGTCATATTAGAAACTCAGCAGAGCTGGTAAAAATCACTTGTCTGAATCTATGTCTTGAACACCAAAGAAGTGTGTTTTTTTCTGTTGTCTCTCTGTATTTATACAGTAACGCTCTGGACTGTTCTCACAAAAGAATAAAAATAAGTATCTCAATAACTGTCACTGGGATAAAAAGGTTCTGTGGCCTGTGAAGAGCCTATGCGTGGAGAGTTTGCACATGAGTGTACACAGGTATCTGCTACCTGTACATGTGTATAGGTATCAGACTAATTACACATTAATGTTTGGGCTTGAGAGAAGTCTCACGTTATAGACATTTGAGCTTTTATTGGTTTACATTATTTGGGAGGAATAAGTATGATTATCTCAACATGTATGTATGTTTACATCTTGCAAGGCAAGTGAGGAGGCTTTTACCCACTTCATCCATCCCATCTGAATGTGTATGTCTTACTAATTGAGCCTGGCTCTTTATAGTAGCACTCTCTTCTTATAATCATAAACACTCCCCCCAAAAACGCAAAAAAACCAGCCATCTTTTCTAGTTTTTTCCCATACTAGGAAACTTAAGGCTAAGCCAAGAGGATGACTTCTTTTCATGTAACTTTAATATGATTTCTTATACTACCCTTGGCTTTCATTTACTGGGACTTATTGTAAGAAACACCATAACAGAAAAATCTGTTAACAATTTTGTGTATGAGTACATCATGATAACTCGATCCATATTACTGCCCGAATTCCCCAAGAATTATTTTTTAATAAAATGCAAATAATCTACCTAAGTTTTCCAAGCACTGAAGCAAATGACAGGACAGATTTAGCATGTCCCTGTGAGATCTACAGCAGCACTTCCGTTTCCTCCCTCCTCATGCACTCCTTGGGATATGACATCTCACACTAACAAAGGTGCCTAATAAAATCTTTCCTCTTGTGACTTCATAATGAGTCGAAAAGTCATATTCCAGTAGTGAAAAACCTCCAAAAAGTCTTCCTTTCCTCTATTCTGTGGGCACTCTTTGTGTAACACATCTCTAGAATAGGGTTTAGAACAGTATATTCACTAATCAATAGTAAGAATTTTCCTCAACCCTTTTTTAAGATTTGCACTGGCTTCTAAATGCATATTTCTGCTAAATGCATATTATTGCTGTCATTTGGGAATGGATACTAATGTCCATAGTATTTTCTTCCAAATTTCTTCGCTTGTAACTCGCCTGCTTTGCTTTAATGAGTCTCTCTCCAGTCTAGGGGGTGTCTTTCCACAGCTCACACCCAGAAACAAGCGCCTGAGTATGAACACCTGTGTACAATCACCACTGCCACCGTCACCATTTCAAATACATGCACCTTAAATCCAGCCCCTGCACAGTCTGAACCACATTCTGGACACCGTTAGCCTGATACCAGGTCATTATTTTCTTCCCATTATGAGAATAAGAGCTCGGTCTTGTGCAGTGACAATACATTACGGTATAAGTCTATGTTTTATCTCATGCATACAAATGAAACTACATTGTATAACTCATCCCGAACTGAAAACAAGGAGAAATTGGCTTGGTGACTTAGGATAAAAATACAGATAGGCACATATATATTTATATAATGATATATATGTAGCCACCATAAGCAGAATAAAACAAAGATTAAGACAAAAAACAACAATGAAGTGAAGCATTTCTCTTTTTTTTTTTTAAATTTTTACCTTTTTTTTTTTAAATGAAATTACGATGTTTTAGTTGTTATTATATAGTTATAACTAGTGCCCCAGTTTTATTTCATATTATTTTTTGTGGTTCACTTAATTCAATCTAAGGCGGTTCTGCAGTGTGTTAGAGTAGTTCTTTGTTGGGAAAATGTATTATACTGATGATCCACATGGGGAGGTGTGAAATAATTGTAACCACTAATTTGTATATTTCAAAACCAAAATACTTTGATTTTTATACTAACACATTTTAGAGTTTGTGAAGCAGAAGCTGAAGCAATGCTACACTCTGCAAATGGAGATGCTGTGTCTCATTAAAACAAAAACATTGCCTTGCTCTCATTATAAGACTTCACTGGTAGATCGGTGTATATTTATGCACTTGTGCTAACAGACACTCAGTCATGTGGTTGAGGTCAATAAATATTACTAGTTTGGTTTTTTACAGAAGGCATCTCCAAAAGAAGCAAACTTAGGGTCAGAATAAATAGGTGAGAGAAGGAGAATTAACTGTCACTGTTTATGACTCTTTAGGATCACATTATCTTACATTTACCTGTACACCAAGATATCCATCTGATAAGTTGTATAAGAACTATGCTTTTCATTCATAAAGGTTCCTACTATCAAAGAAGAAATTTCTAAATCTGTGAAGTCAAATAAAGAAATAAAATTCTTTAAATCCAGATTTAGTTTGGACATTCAGATGTGAAATCATACAGATCAATTAAATATTACTTCTGCTAAAGCCTACCATAATGTACTGCTTTAGAATTGCCACAATTAATGTTAAGTGGGTTGTGGCACAGACAATTGTAAAAAATCTGAAAGAAGAATCATTCTGTATTAAAATATCTAATGATCAGTGGTAACAACATGCTTTCACTCCTTAGGTGTGCACTTAGCATTCACTGAACTTCCAAAGCTTTCCCCAAGTATATGGCAGGTTTTGAAGCTGGGATGAATGCTTTAGAGTAGAGATTACTCCAATGGTTGTGAAGTTCTTGGGAGAAATGTAAAGGGAAGTTTCCCAGATTAGTTACAGAGCCATCATTAAAAGTAAATCTGACAAGCTTCTATTAAATATTAAAACTGTAGAAGTCATCTTGTTCTGGGTGTCTGTATGGAAAGAAAACCAGAGAGAAACATACAGCACTTTATCTGAAACCAACAGATGTTGAAAGAATGACATAATGTTCCACTTTCAAATGCTCTCGATTTAAATGAATCACTTAAATGGCAAGAGTTCTTGAAAGATCACTTTGCTATGACATGGAAGCCACAGAGAGTAGTGAGAGGCAAGTAAAATGTGGTTAGAATGATATGGGCCAGAGACATCAATAAGAAACCATTTATCTCAGGCACCACATTAAGGAGGTGAAATGTATCAGAAATGAATGTAGTCAAGCTAGGGAAGAAGAATTAGGGACTTTGAGGTAATGATACAGAGTTCTCATAAAAAAACAAACCTAGAAAAAGAAGGGAAAAAATTAGAGTGAACAGGATGCCGGAGTCAGTGTTTTTAAAGCATAGTAGCAAGTAAGTGTCCCTGAATTTCAGATAAGATTATGTCTTATATTACACTGAATAGATTTGTGCTCAGTGAGTTTGAGCCCTCTATTCCCCAAAAAGTCATCACAATAGCACATAGGAGAAAACTGACAGGTGTAGATGTCTTCTAGAAATTTCTTACCACACACTTAAGTTATTTATGACAGATGGAGACATGTTCAGCCAGCAAGAACCAGCCCTTGAAAAACCCCTTTCCTGTAGGAAAAGGGAATAATACATATTGTTTTCCATTTTCTGTAACTTCAGAGTGACAGTTGAGCAGCACATAGGATTGCCATTGTATTTCTTCTCAATACATGCCTTCTATTAATAAGATTTTCCTTTTTTAGATTTTTTTCTGACTTGTTAGCAATTATAAATATCAGATTCATGTCTGTATATCAGGTAAAATGTTACATTTTGTATTTTATGTGCTTTTATGTCTGGAGTTTTTATTTGTTTCTTTTGCATTTTTTCTTTCATGTATATCTAGGAAACAAGCACTACTCTATCTGGTGTAAGATAGAGTTTTCTATTTCAGATGGAACAGAGAATTGAAAAAATTAAACTAGAACAGCAATACTGAAGTGTGGAACTAGACAGGAGTTCTAGATGGAAAAGTGTTATTTTGAACTAAAGTTGTAAAAAGCAGAAAATTATGATTGGCCATCAGCTTGTTTCGCCAGCTTCTATATTTTACCTTATTTATTTCTGGTGGCTTTATAATGTAAAATTATCTCTCTTTCTGAATGAGCTGTTACTTTTGGTGTGGTACTGACCCCTCAGTCGCCACTGGTCTCACCATATGTTCAGTGAACTGACAGTTCTGTGAGGCTGATAGAGACTTTGCAACAGGGAAGGAAAACTGTCCTGTTCCTCTCTGGCACAGCACTGGCCACTCTGGATGGAGCTCCCACAACCAATATTCTGTACCACCTCTAAAAATACTTCCCAGCAAACACTGCGCTGATACACCAAGACTATGAAAGAAAAACTCCTTAAGCATTAAAGCAATGACACTGTAAAATATACCAAATATCCTTTGAAGACATTGGTTGTGCAAATGAATCTTTTGTATCAGAGAAGTTAAAAGAGGTTTTAATTTTTCTCTATCAATATGTCAGATACCAATTCTTTGGTATCATGTTTTAGAGAAGCAGACATTTGTGTCATATTCCAATTTAATGCAGTTGGTATTTTGCTATTTTACTTTGCTTTGAGAGGTTTTTTTGTGGTTTCATTTGTTTGGCTTTGTGGTTTTGTTGCTGTTTGTTTTTGGACGTTTTTTTGGGGGGGGGCGGGGGGGGGGTTGTTTTTTTGTCGTTTTTAAATTATTTACAAGGTTTTGTGTGTGAGTCTAAGGCAATTTGCTACAGCATTGAGAATTATACTCATAGTTCTATCTCATCCTCCTGAGAGTAGTGAACTTACATTCGCACACTACCATTTCTGCATGCCCTAGAGGTGACTGTAACCTTTTATTGATCAGCTGATTGAAGATAAATGACAGAGATGCTGGTACTGCAGTTTACATCATTAACATGGTCAGTAAAGCATGAATTGTTCAATAAGGAGTTTATCTTTTTTCATTTTACACTGCTCTTTTATCATTTTTATGATAGAGAGCAAATTTTGAGGCACTAACCAGGCAGATGAACTTTAAAGATCAGAAATGTGTGTGTGGTAGTTGTCAGAACTAAGTGAAATCTGATAGCTTAAAGATATTTAATAGATGTATTTCACATGAAGAAAATAATGCGCAATGATCATTTTTCTTATTCTGTTTCTTTTTCAGTTTTCTTTTGGCTCATACTAAATGGATGTTGTACTGGAAAAATTAAATGAGAAGAAGAAATTGGTAGAAGAGTACAGTTTCCTTATGAAGCACACGGTATGATATTGCTAAGATTTATGTTTGCACAGTGTAACTGTGTGCTGTTTCCTCATGTCTTTCCTCTTCTCATAAAGAATTGTCAATATGCATGTTCAATACATATATAGAAACCATGAACTGATTAATTGTTGAACAAGAGGAATTAATTAAATTCCTATTAGAAAGAAGTGTGATATTTGATTCCTGAAGAGAAAAATTGCTGGAAATCAATGCAAAGCTCAAAATTATTTTCCTTTAAATGCATTGGCAGTGAACACATGCTTTGTAGAGAGAGGATGTCTTTGTTATGACTAATACACATTAGTACACTTTTGAAAGAACAAAAAGCAGCCAAGTAACAACTGATTGTACTAATCAGAACAGCAGAAGTATGATTTACAAAGGAAATAGGAATATCACTGGGATTTTGAATACCTAATTTCTTTTAACTTCTTTGTAAAGCCCAACTTTATGATATATGCTACATAAAAATATACGCTTTAATGTTAGAAAGAAATAATTATTGTAGAATAAAAATATTCTGTTTGGAGTGATACAAGAAAAGCGGTATTTTTTTCTGAGCATACTGGAGCCTAATTTATGCAATGTATTTAAAAGATTAAATAAAATAAATTTTTTTCTATTATAAATTTTTTCACTAATAGATCCAGTTCTTTCTCAGCTAACAAGTATCTGCAAGCTCTCACTTGCCTTGGAAAAGTAATGTAGAATTTTAGTCAGTTATTTCCACTAAAATTTTTCTGCCAGTACTAACAAAATATTGCTTCTTCACATTTTTGATCTTAGAGTTTGAATTCCTCTGGACCAACACACCTGACAAAAAAAAAAAGACCCAAGTTTCTGACTTCATGTGTTAATAATGTTTAGCTCTTATATATGTCTCATTTATGGATATCAAGTTGTTTTACAACAGATATTACTGTCCATATTGGGTGGGGAATCAGAATAAAGATATATTTGGACTAAATTCACTTAAATGAAGCATGAAACAAAGGAGTTTTTGCATGTCCAGTGCTTTTCCTTGGATGTAATCTTGCATCTTCTTATTTATGGAGTTCACTATTGGGTGTCTCTGACAAAAGGAAGACATCTCTAAACTTCACCAGCTGTACCTGGTGAACATAGTGGCTTAAGAGAGTTTTTTTTTGAGTTAGAGAAAAACATGCAAACATATTTTACCTGCACCTGTAAGTTAAGACTGGGAATGATCCCAGTATAAAAAACATGGCACATCTTTAGGAATGGTTGACCTCCACCTTTTTCAATGCAAGAAATAAGGTTCATCATATGAAATTGTGTGGTGATATATTCAAAGTAAGCAAAAGGATGTCACTCAACATGCAAATGAAACTGAGCTGTTGGAACTGTTTGCATCAGGTTTTACAGAAGATAAAAATCTACGTGAGCCCCAATGCCAATAAAATAATGACAACAAAAATTAAGGAAGTTAAATCCATCAAGACATGTGAAAACCATGTTCTTATGTTGTTCAGTAACTCCAGCAGTATGAATAAATTTCAACAAAACGTCTATTGCAGTTTAGCGAAAAGAGCTTCAGGAGGCCAAAGATCTCTGAAAATTACCCTGATTATCTTCATTTTCACATTTCCAAACAGCTGCTGGTGCAAATCTGGTTTTGGTGCTGATCTTTAACACTTGATCTTTTGTCCAAGTGAAAATGCAGGAACTATCAAATAATTCACATAGAAAATATGTCTCAAAAAGAGGGAAATCTGCAGACTACTATCCTTTTCTCACAACTTAAACATCTTGCTTTACTGCCCCTGCACGTTTCTGTATCTCCTGGGTGACTGGGTAGACATCTTTTCTTGGTGCAAGAATAAACAAGAACACTGAATAACCAAATTATTATCTACTTCATCTGAAAAGAGAAAGCAAAATTAAATCCTTAAACCCATCTGAAGAAAGATTTATGCACTAATGCTCCTGAAAGTATAACACTGCTGTCTTTCTGAAAACTTTGCTGGGAAGGTTGCCAAAATCTTTGAAGACCTGTCTTAATCTTATAATGGTACTTTCATTAAAAATTATTTTCTTCTTTAATTTGATATAAACAAACTAAAATGGAAATACCTGTCAATATTTTTAAGAGATAAAAAGTCATGTAGTTTGAGAGACATTTGTAAGGAAAACAAAAGGGACGATACTCTAAAGAAAATAAATTTTTGCCTCTTGCTGACACGAATGTTGAGTTCTGTTTGCAATGAACATACTTGGTTTCACTGCTCATTTGATCTTTCCTGCACTAGCAGAGCAAGAGATGGTCTCTGAACAGATCTTTATTACTGTAACAAGATTAAAATAAAGTATTTTGGTTACGTTTGATGAATATTTTAAAAATTCCCTTACACTAGAACCAAGCTCATTACACTGAGTGAAGAACTGATTCTGACTTGGGGAAAAGCATTAGCTCAACACTTTCAAGACGATATTGCTAGCAAATGTAAACGTTAAATATATTAAAGGCAGTACTTTTTTGAGCTAATTATGCCTACGGACGTCCAGAAAATCCACTTAATCTGTTTTTCTTTTGTTACGATAGTTTTCTCTCCTGGTGCTGCCTAATACAACCTCTAGATGGCAAACTTTCCCAAAAAAAAAAAAAAAAAAAAAAGGGACTCGGTACTTTGCTCCCTCCCGCCCCTGAGATGCTGTGTCAGACTGGCCTGTCCCTCCGGCAGCGGCTGCTGACGTCTGTCTGTGCATGCGAAATTAAAGGTCTGTTTAAGGTCATTATGCACAGTGACACAAGGGTGAGGCCCTAAAATACTGCAACATTTATATTCATACATGTATATAAAACTTTATACGTCTGTACATATACAAACTCTGTGTGCGTGTGTGTATGCATACATTCATTAAATATGAAATACACAAAGTTGTACTGTGCTTCAAAAATGTTTAAATGTTTAGCCCTTTCAAAAATGTTCATTATGCACTAGCAAGTCCACAGGAGGAGGGCGTGAGAGAATTGAAATGTTAATGGTTAATGTCTCAAACAGCTGGGGGTTTTGCTGTCAATGCCCAAGGAAACAACCCCTGTGCAGGGGGTGTGAGCGCCAGAGGTTGACTATGACAAATCAAACTTTGCTTAGCAAGAAGCTGGGGTTTGAGCTAGATAAAGGAAGAGGCTGATAAGCAGATCCTGCAAGGTGAGATAATGCTTTTAATTTTAACAGTGTCATCCCTTACACAACTGGCTCAGTTGTAAAATTCCTCTCCCTTCTACTGCCAGGAAAAGCTACTGGGATATTCACATTATTCATCCATTCTGTTGGAGCGTAATTGGATCTGTTATGATGACATGAGAGAAGGTGCCATAAACCATCAAAGACCCCCAAAACACCCCCAGAGTCATTTCTGGGGCCTTCCACAAGAGGAATGGGCATGATCCACAGTTTTACAACATGATTCACAGTCTTGCATCAGACAGTGTTAAAGTCCCTACCCCAGGGGAAGTACCTGGGTATTCCATCTGAACTTGAATTTATATTAACCCACTGAACTTTGTTTTTCATAGTCTTCCCCTACCCCAGATTGATAAAGATTGTGAACATCACTTGACCAGTGGACATGGAAATTGCAACAATGAAGTCTCATGGATGGATTCACAGGTGGTGGTGTTTTTCTACCATTATCCTTTCTTTTTTTGTCTTTCTTCTCCTAACTTTTTCTCAAAATATATTGTAAGCCAGGCTAAAAAATTCCAGTCAATGCCTTACTAAGTGCCTTGTGTGGCCTGGATAGATTGAAGTTGGCTAATTTTAAGTTTTCCAAGTTCAACTTTGTGAAGTGCCTTACTTACTTTGTTCGTGTTTTAAAATTTGCTGCATTACTCAGAATGAATTGAGCAACATTCCCCTAAACTTGTCAAGGGGACTGGGGCATAACTGAAGCCATAAAGACAAAAGGATGGCTGGAGCACCTTTCCTGTGGAGAAAGACTAAGACAGTTGGAGGGGTTCAGTGTAGAGAAGAGGAGGCTCTGTGGACACCTTAGAGCAGCCTTCCAGTGCCTAGAGGAGGCTGGAGAGAAAGGGTATATTGTAGTAGTAGAACAGGGGAATGGCTTTAGGCTGAAGGAGTATGTGTTTAGGTTAGATATTAGGAGGGAGTTCTTTACTGCAAATATTGTGAGGCACTGGAACAGGTTGCCCAGGGAAGTTGTGGATGCTCCATTTGTTCAAGACCAGGCTGGACAGGGCTCTGAGCAATCTGTGGAAGGTGCCCTACCCATGGCAGGAGGTTGAAATGTTGGTCTTTAAGGTCCCTTCCAAACCAAACCATTCTATGATTTTGTACTCTAAAATGTAAAAATTAAAGAATCTGGCAAAAGTCACTTCTCCCACTATGTTCCTGTAGTGCCATCTGTTTTAACCCACACAAATCGTAATTTACCTTGATAGGAATAAAGATATGAGTCTTCCTAAATGTAGATCTCTTATACAAATGAAATCCATTTTCCTCTGTACTGAAGATTCTCTGTTAGAGAAGGCACAGTGTGTATCTCCCCATGAGCCTCTGGACTTCCTCATTGTTTGAATGGGTTGCAATTTTCAAGGCTAGGTATTCTAGAGTCTGAAGTGTAAGCGTAAGACCTAATAGGAGGAGCTCAGGGAGAGATTTAAAACATCTCAAAGTGTTCATGTAGCCATCATATAATATCTCATTTTTTGTATTCTTGAAAGGAAGAAACTTGTTTGAAACATTACTTTTTCTCTGTAATGTCTATGTTCTCATACATAAAGATCTATTTTTGAGATTTCCTGATCTGTGATTTGAGAATTTCCAGTATGTAACTATTTGAAATGTCTTGTAGCATAATAAAAGATTGAGAGAGCTGGGAACACTTCTTGACTTCTGCTATAATCACCTATTTAGAAATTAATTAATCTGTGTTGCTGGCTATGTTAAGTTTTTGGCCTTTTTCTTCAGTATTGGAGAAAAACTATGGAGTCAGGAGGTCTGAATTTTAATTCTGTGATTCAATTAGGTTAATTCCCTTTTCTGTTTCACTTCTACAACTGAATTAATGTCTAGCTATACTACAAGCTAAATATCAGAACAAGAAAACAAAAGCTAATTTCCAGAGTTGTGTGCCTGTGTACACAGTTTGATCACCATTGGATGGCTTCGTGTGATTTAATATTGATATGTAACTAGTATTTGAAGGGAATATGACTCTAAATGGGTCCAGAGCCCGGTGACCAAAGGGTCCAGCTCTTTGAGGATACTGGTTTTCAGTATCTTGGTTGGTTTGTAGGTCAAATAACAACTTTTGTGATAAGTGGAGTAGTATTCACATCTTGCTCAGCTATATATAAATCCAGCATTTTGTGAGAGTTACTTTACAGCATGTTTAACAGGTTGGGGAAACTTAAGGCTGCTGTCTTTGTGAAAGAATAAGCTTATCAGATTAAGAGCCATTTGGAAATCCCTGTCAGATGGAATGAAGGAGAGTTCAAGTGACTCTGGCCTATTGAACCTATAGCAGAACACAGATTTGACATTTTTGTGGTATAGGAAAACTCCCTTGGTAAAGGAATCACTCAAGACTATCTGTAATTTGACAAATTCTAGATTTTGAGAGATGACAGATTTTATTCATTATTGTTCATTGTGGAGGAAAACAGAACTTTTAGCATAAAACACTTCAATTTGTATTTAAAAGCAGTACTCAACCTGGGCTGAAGAAATTATGTCATAGAGAACCCAGCGGAGTAGCTCTATGAGCAAGAATTCTCACAGCTCAAGATTTCCCATTGAAGTTTTCTAGATTCAGTTTTAAAGCCTGATATTTATGAGTGTCAGAAAAAAATCCCTCCACTCAGGTAATGAAGCCTGTGAGCTAGACAGAACTTGTAAGTCATGGTGTGCTTGTGGGGACAAAGGGCATGAGTAGACCTCGAGTCTTACAATGCATCTTTGATGTATCTTTCCACATTATTCATTCTGCTGGAAAACTTTTTAAAATATGTGTCGAGCAATAACCTCAGTATGTGATGGTAATTTTTGAAAAAGTAGTGCTATTCCCTTATTCTCTTTGATCTTTTTCTAGTTATACATGCACAGACTACATTTACCCTCTTAGCTACAACTTTGCATTAGAACCCATGTTGAACTGGTTTTTTCAAGGGATTAGCCTTTATTCTATAAGGAATTTTTCTTCTGTTGATAACCACACATCAGAAATAACTGTAGCCAACAGGACCTCTAACTGTAGCTTATGCATGTGAAAATCAAAGTTTGAAGGTGTCAGTTGAAAATTTAATTATTTTTACACGAAAAATATTGATTTCTTTTTGTATGATCTAGCTTTTGTGAATGCAAATTGGAGAATAATATTGACCATCTAGAAAAACTTGGGTAAATGGTTAGTTGAATGCTAATTTATGTAACTCACTCTCTCTATTAAATTTAATTTGAGATGTTCATATGGTGAAGCTTCTGATTCTGAATTTGTTTTTCAAATTAGAATTTTTAATTTTTTGAATAAAAATAATACATGAAAAATGAAATCTGTTGTTGTACTAGCAGAACATCATATACATCAGAAATTTACTGATTTTTGGAGTGCAATCCTTGGTTCTCCATACTGCCTACCCCTGAGCATCTGGCTCAAGCCAGGAATTTCTCTTGTCAATTTCTCTGTTTTCATGCAGGTTTTTCCAGCTCTAAGAAGCCCGTGAGACTACTAGCTGGTGTAAACACGACATGATCTAGCTCTAGAGAACTGTGGTGTTTAGAACAGGGCAGTTTGATGTTCTGACACAGACACTGTGTGAGCTGGGGCTCACCCATTGGCCTCCCTGGCCCTGAAATGTGCTTTCTCCGGGAGCGCAGTCTCCTGCAGGAGCTGTGAGCAGGCTGCTGACAGCCATGCATTGAGTGACAGCCTGCAAACATCAGGCAAAGGAAGTGATGGCTCACGTCCAGCATCAGCCCAGGAAAGCCAAACAGGAGACAGGACTGGAGACAAGAATTCCTGACGTACAGCTCAGTCTGAGCTGAGGCATTTTTTCTTGCTTTTCCTGCAGAGCATATTCCACTTCCCACTTCAGCCCATCAGGCTCCCTTGTGCTGCTTCTCTCTTAGCTCTGCTTTGATTCCTTGCTCTTTCTTGGCTCCTGCTCTGCTTTCAATCTATTTTCCAAGCCTTCACAGTTATGATTACATGGCTGTGAAGTTAATTATTGTTTCTATGTCACTGTTGTGGCTATTGTTGTATAATAAGTGTATTATTTTGGAAGTAATCTATATTTTATAAGAATCTCTGTGAAGTGTTAGTCTGAACTAGAGCTTGTAAAAAAAAATCGAGTACATCAGTTCAACACTGACTGAAAATTGTGATCTTTAAAGATAACAAAATGAAATGCCATGGTCCCTTCCTCATGGAAGAGATTCTGTGGTGTGTCAGCTCAAAGGGGAAATAAGCAGTGATAATTTTTTAAATATTTTGCCAATAAATTCTCTCTTTCAGAGGAAGATTTCAGTGGGACTTCCCATGGAAGGAAGTGGCCACAAAGTTCTCAGCCTTCTTATATGGAGACAGCCATTCCCTCCAAAAAATACAGACTTCTCCAAACAATGAACAAAAAGGGAGCACATTGTTTGCAACTGATATGAGCTGCCACTAAGCAAAGTAGGAGTCAAATGATTTATTTTTTCAGGACACAGAACTTCTCAGATCACTGTGATCCTCTTCCTTTTCTATGTTTAGTTCTTGCAACTCTGTAATTGAATTTAAAAACTAATGTTTCTACAAGATTTTAGATTTGTGTGTATTGGACATATGTGCTCTAAACTGGGAGAGGTAAATTAGGAACTGAAGAATTAAAGCATCACATTGCTTTTTTAGGTAAATGACCTCGTGTCTAACACTGGATGGCTCTGAAGTACACACTATGAAGCCATATAGGGTACAGGAAGTGGCTAAGTTCAGTTACAAAGCTTCATTCTACATGGAACTAACCGGATAAGGAGTCTTCATGGTATTAACCTCTCCCAAAATAGTATCTCTTTAAGGTGCTATGCAAAGAGGATTTGTAAGTCGTCCCTGAAGTCTGATTCAGAATTTATCCTGGCATTATGACAGAAACTTAGCAGGCCCTTGATATAGTGACAATTTAAAAATTTATATTGAGACTTCAAGGCAGAATGCAAACTCTATCCTGACACAATGTGGGCTAAGTTTCTGTCTGGTTTCATGTGAAGCTGTCTTACCTACTGACTGACATATGCAGTTTGCTGAGAGTTGAATATATTCCTTCTATTTAAGAGGGATATTTCAATGTTCTTTAATATGAAGGATTTGCAATGGTGCAACCCAGATGAGGAAGTGAACTGAGCATGTGCTGAATGTTAAGCGTGCTAGAAGTCCTCTGGGTATTAAATATCCTCTTGCTTCAGAGCTGACCATGTGAGAAGAATGAAGAATGATGCTGCATTGCAAGCATCAGATGACTGTCAAGGTCTCCCTGCCTTCGCATATCTGTGCCTACTCTGTAACATACACAAGAAAAGCCTCAAAACATTCAATTTTGGGGTGATTTTGAAGAAATCATCTACCCTGAATTTTAAGTTTTGTGGTTTTCTTACTCTTAGAATTTCTGTGTCTTTAGAAGTCTTGTGTTTAGCAGAGCAGTATAAGAGCAAGATCCCTCTATTTTCTACATGTCAAAGACCTTGTCAGGTCCCTTGTTGTTTGCTGTGACACAGAGGCCATGTGCAGGAGTTGGGCTGATTCCTTCATGCAACTCCCTTTAAAAAAAAATCATAGTATTTCTTGATGTTGCAAGGAGTCGAGAAATTTTCTTTCTTTCATTACTCTTTTTGGAACCATAATGATTAATTTTTAGTCTTGTCCTTAACTGTGTGTTGTTAGTTTTAATGCTAGTAGTACCTTGGAATATGGTCCTATATTTTGTCTGAGATACATAAAGTATCAGACTCCTCAGTTCATTTAAAAAAAAAAAAAAAAAAATTCCTCAAACACTAAGCGTAGCCCAGTAATAGTATTAAGGTTATAATTTTTATAGCAATCATTACCTGGATGAGGTCTCCCAGCTTCCTGTTTATGCAAAGTTTATTTTTCAACAACTTTTCAGTGGCCTCCAAAACACCTTCTTAGTTAAGACTTCAAACTGGAGGCTGTTCTGTGATGTTAACACAAACAAAGCCTAATTTTGTCACCTTCGTCTACAAATTACTGAGATCAGTAAGTTTTTATCTTGTGTGATGGAGACTGGCACATGGCAGCAGCATCTGGAACCATACTAGAAGCAGCATCTGGCTAGTAATTAATATTTAAACTCACTGAAGAAAGCCAACACACAGATGTAAAAGTAGTAGAAGACCTAGTAGTATTTTTGTCTTGCATCCAAAAACTGAAAATTGGCAACAGGACTACTTTGTCCATGTAGAGGTGTGGAATGAGTCTGTTGTAGTCCAAGATAGACATAAAAACCAGAGCTGTGTTTTCCAGTGCTGCACCACACCAATCACAGGTCATAATAAGATATGACTGCCTCTTCCCAGTGGGCACCCACACTGCTACATTTTCCAACATTTCAATTTTGTCTTGCCATATTGTGGCAGTTTCCTGTAGGTTGTACATTAGATACCTACCCTAGAAGACTAAAGATTGTTTCCAATTTTTGATCAAAGAACTGGAAGTTTGTTCAGGTGCTATGATAAAAGGATGGGAAAACTTTCCAACAAGGAGGTAAACTTAGAAGCACTTTTTAGTAGTTAAGAATTTGTCTCTCACAAACAGTTCCTAGAAGAAAACCACACAAATATAGAATATGATTTAAAAATATATATATAATTCATAAAGTGTGATGCAAACATGTCATAACATAATTTTTAGACTATCCAGTAATAAATTCTGACATCAATTTCTTCACTTCTTATTCCCTCAAAACTTTTACAAAGTCTTTGTGACAGGCACTTTTAAGCTCTATTCTTCTGAAGCCTGAAACCTGAAAAAACAATATTGACTCTTTGTTCTTGTGTGTGGTTCTTTGTTGCACAATATTTTTGATAGTGTGTGAAATGCCACTTGGGTAAACCAAAATAAATATGCCCCTCGTTATGGTCTGTAGTTTGAAGTCATAAGTCCTGAAACACAGCTAAAGAAACAGTGACTTTCCTATGAACGAGTGAAAAGTGTCACACCTTTTCATCAGCTGCTAATGTCCCTAAGTAAAAAATTGCTTGGTCTAAAAGGAAGTATAGATGGATAGAGAAACAAGCCTTCCTTCTTGTGAAATATCCAATGGCATTTACTTTACAGGGCTAACACAGAAGTCTATCAAACTAGGGAGAGGAAAATAAATCAATTGTAACATGTCTATAGATTGTCCCACAAAATAATCCTGATCGATGCTCATGAAATTTTCAGTATAGTTCAACCCTGAGAAGCCTTAAATTGTTTCTGACATTGCAGTGGTTTATATATCATTTTTATTGGCCTAATGAAATATACATGTGTACATTCTTCCTTGCCTGCTCTTGACTTTTCCTAATGAGCTGATCTTTTTGTAGCCTTCATTTGCCATAACAACCAAAGCAAAAGGAACAGCATAAATAATTTGCTAACTACTGGGACTTAAACTTGATATTAAGATGTATTTTAGTTATTATATATAGTCTAGGCTTCTTACAGTTGCCCATTCAAGCTATCTGTCCTAACTCAGCTTCTGAAAAAACTAGATTTCAAAAAAAAAATTCTTAGATAAAAGTATTGGACCACAATTATGCTGAACATCTTGTTAATTACCACTTGCTAGTACTTATATTAAAATTTTATAACCCACTGTAAACCCAAGAAAGTAATCACCAAGAAGAGGCAGTTTTTAATGAAGAATAGGACTAGGCTTTAGGTGTTGATTCCTCATCAAACTCAAGTCGCAGGATAAATGATTGTGTTTATTTTGAATATGGGATAATACTGAGATCTTTGAATTTAGGGAACCAAAATCAGCAGCGTATACCTTGCTGGTTGTTCATTCTACAAATGATGTTCATTTACACCATAGGTTCCATACTAGATAAGGGGCAAGTGCAAAGAACATAATTAATTTAAATTCTAATGGTATTGCTACATCAGGATAAACTCATCACTGTATTTTACTTGCTGCCTTTACAATACTTTCTGTTTTGCTGTGACATCCAGTGTCTGATGCATAAGTGCCACAATTGTACAGCCTTTTCCATTGACAGAGCTCATCTGAGCACCTATATGTACAGTGAACATGCTTTGCTGATGTTTGTAAACTTATGAATTTTGTCTCTTGGTTGATTATCTTGACTAGTAAGAACTGAGAGTGAATGAGGGAGCAAAAGGAAATTGAGGTATTTGATTTACCCAAGTCATTGCTAAATGTGATGGGGCTCTGCTTTCCTGGGGATGGCTGAACACCTGCCTAAATGGGAAGTGGTAAATGAATTCCTTGTTTTGATTTGTTAGTGTGCACAGCTTTTCCTTTACCTATTAAACTGGTTTTTGCTCAAGCCATGAGTTTTCTCATTTTCACTCTTCCAATTCTCTCCCTCATTCCCCAGGGTGGTAGAGAATGAACAGAAGCTTGGGACTCAGCTGCCAACCAGGGTTAAACTTGGCA
This sequence comes from Sitta europaea, assembly GCA_013400255.1. Lineage (NCBI taxonomy): Eukaryota > Metazoa > Chordata > Aves > Passeriformes > Sittidae > Sitta > Sitta europaea. Next base: position 33,477 of record VXBS01005766.1, read on the forward strand.
CCTGTCTTTCTCAGATATTGTTTCTTGTCAAACTGGATGCTCAGTTACAGAATGCTGTGAACTCTTGTGTAGCTTCATTACAGACTCTGACTTCCTGTCACTGACAGTCTCTTACTGTTCTGTCAGAAATTCATTGTGTTCGCCCCACCTCAGCTAATCCATGACGTCTCTGAACTTCTTGTCCCAGAATCTGCTCCTGATCTGCTCTCTCAGTAGGTGTTCACTCCTTCAAAATCATAAGACCTTTTCTTTTTTAATGAGGTTAGCCACATGCTTTTTTTGCACTTTCCTTAAAATAGAACTTTTTTCTTACATTCCACATTATATATGGAGTGCTATTCTCTCTGGTTTCATAGAATTCAGTTAGCATTGCCCAACAACTAAAAGGCATTTAATTTATCATGTGCTTCAAAACCAAATATCATCCTTTATTCCGCTTGCAAAGTGAAATTTTGGTCAAAATTTTTCCAACACTCATGTCTATAGCCCCAAAATCTGTACTCATCTGTACAGATTTTAAATTATATTTGGGCTTTTAGCAGCTCCATTTTTCCCATTATGGCCAGGCAGTGTAGTTTTACAATCTCCCTAAATCAACAGATTAACTCACTGCCATTAAAGGTAAGGATCTCTCCACAACTTCCCTGCTTTGGCTGCACATCCTGCTATTGTCTATGGCCTGGTGCTAGCTATCTGGATAAATGAAAACTCAACCTTTTCTTCTTTTCTTTCTCTCCTTTTCAGCTGTTTAAGTGTTCTGATTCAGACTGTTGTACAGATGCAGAAACCAAGCCTGTCATAGCATAGAGGAGATAGGAGTGAAGGCAGAAAAACCACAGCCCTGGCGAGGAGGAAGTGTCAGAAACTCGTTGTCTTAATCTTTCCACTAGAAATCTATTTACCTTGTGTTCATCTTTTACAGCAAGATGCCCCATTCAGATTCAGATGTAATACTGAGCTTTTAAATTCAGGGTTTTCAATGTGGCAAGAATGAGAAAATGGTCCAGATTCTTTTGACAACAGATGTAAAATCCTTTTTAATTTAAATATAATAAAGATTTAACTTTGGGCAACACAGAAACCAAAGTAGTCCTTGTTAGTGGTAGTGTGCCTAACACCTTTTAATCTGTTTAGGCATGTGTAGATCACATGGGCAGGAGAATATCCTGCAAGCAGAATTAGGAACCTGTAAAAAATTAATTAGTTTGTATATGACATGGGTAAAATAGTACAGGCAAACTGGTCCCATTGTTAAAATACTGAGTTTAATAAACACAGTCTTTGGTTTAGCCTTTGGGTGTATGGATGGCTCCACCTCAGATTCTGACCTTGTGGCGATGTCTATGCTGCAGATTTTATCACAGCAGAGTAATGGTGTGCTGGGTTGACTCTGGGTGGATGCCTGGTGCCCTCTGAAGTTGCTCCATCACTCCCCCTTCTCAGCTGGAAAGAAAGTATAATGAAAGTCTCATGGATTTGGATAAGGATGGAAAGAGATCACTCACCTATTACTGTCACAGGCAAAATAGCTCAGGGGAACCGACTTGATTTGCTGCCAATCAAGTCAGGGTAGAATAATGTGAAACAAAAACAAATCTTAAAACACCTTCACCCCATCCCTGCCTTCTTCCCAGGCTCAAGTTTTCTCCACTTTTTCTCTACCCATCCTCAAGAGCAACACAAGTGCACTGGCAATGGAGGTTGCAGTTAGTTCAAAACTCATCTCTATGGCTCCTTCCTTCTGTCTCTTCCCTTCCTCCAGTGTGGTGTTCTTCCCATTGGAGACAGTTCTTTATGAAGTTTTTCGACATGGATCCTTACCACAGGCTGCAGTTCCTAATCAACTACCCAGTGTGAGTCCCTCATGATTTGCTATCGTTCAAGAGCAGGCTGCTTGCTTTCCTGTAGGGTCAACAGTCATGCTGCATGTTTGCTCCAGATTCCTTTCCATAGGGTCACAGCTTTGTTTGGGCATCCACCTGCTCTGATGTGGGATTCTGCATGGCTTGTAGCTGGGTATCTCCTCCACCCTGGGTCACGGCTGCCTCATTGTGTTCAGCACCATGGGCTGCAGGGGAATCAGCTCTGGTGCCCAGGGAACCTCCTCTCCATTTTCTCCACTGACCTTCATGTCTGCAGGGCTGCTTCTCTCCCATGCTCTCACTCCTCTTTCCAGAGGAGTTGCTGTTTCACAGTTTGATTTCAATCCCTGCTCTGCTTCCCCTCCGGCCACTTCTTAAACAAGATATCTCAGAAGTGCTACTACTGTCACCGGTGCACTGGCACTGGCTCTGTCAGACAGGGACAGGTGCTGGCCATTTCTCAAAAAGTCAAAACCAACCAAAACTGCCATGCAACCAAGACAAATGGCAAAAGTTTAGCAGGAGCATCACAAAGTTTTCATGTGCCTTCTGTAAGTGTACCATCACATAGAAATGCCCAGTGAGGTCCAAGTTCACAAAAGAACAAAGCTGTCTTAAATTTAATAGGAAAATTTTTGTCTCCAGAAAGCTGCAGATTAAATAGCACCCAAAGTTCTATTTCAATAAGTTCTTAAAAGAGTGACTGCATCATCCCATTAAGAAAACCCAACAGATAAACACAAGAACAAAAAAACCAAACCAAACGAAACCAAACCAAAACATCACTGTTGCTACAGTAATGTTAGAAAGTGCTTTGTGACACAGAGTTTCAAAATGTTTTACTCTACCAAGACAAAAAAATTGGTTGTATCTGAAGAACTTTTTTTCCTTTCAGATCTGTTTTCAAAACACCTGAAGAGTGTATCAGTTTGGTTTTCTTTTTCCTGGAGAAAGATATTAGAGTGCCAGGGATTTATGAAGAGTTCACATCCTCACTGTAAAGATCATGACACAAAGGAGTGTGCCTTGAGGTTAGTTAATGATGTTGTAACTGCTCTTAACTCAGCCAGCTTTTTGATTTGAAATCTGAACACAGGACACTGCTGCAGATTTTGTAAATATACAGGGAATAGAAATAAAGGTAAACTATTCTTCATATAATTGTTTAAAAAGGCAAATGTTTTCTTTCTCTATTTCCAGCTAGAAAGCAAACTTGCTTATCCACTAGTAACTATTTCATAGTGGATTCAAAGTTGGGAAAGGATTTTTCTCTAGTGCTCAGTTTCCTCTCTGGTAACTTCACGCAGATTATGATCACTACACTAATCAAAGAGGAGACGTCTTTGGGAACTATTCTATAAGTCTTTCCTTTGGAAATGACTCACTCTTACAGAGATAGTATGCTATTTCTTCTATTTAAGGAAATATTTTGCAGTATTCAAAATCTGTCACTAATCTTTCATCCAAAATAAGGTAATATGTGAATTTCCATCTGAACCCTCTCCATACATTGGCTTTTATATTTAGAATTAAAAAAAAAAAAAAAACAAAAAAAACAAAAAAGTTAGTAGCTATATCTGACAGAAACACATACATGAAAATTTTACTCATGTGATGAGTGAGATGAGACATTACGGTAATCCACTTCTTTTAGATGATAATGTGTTTGGTGTCACTAATGCCACTGCTTTATCTCTGAAGGACTCCATAAATTATGACCAAAAGGTCATTATTTTTAAGACGTTTGTTTGATGACTTGGACATTCATTTTTCTAGTTTTCTTTCTATCTACCATCAGAAAGAATGGTATCATCCCAGGTGCAGGTAACTTTTTACTTCATCCTCATGACTGAAGGGAAAGAAACAGAAAGATCAAAACTGGCAAACAGATGAAGTAAAATCTAACATGTAAATTGGAGAGCAAAACAGCTGTCAAGAGGAATCAAGACAAAAGTGTAACAGTGCACCAAAAAACAAAATATGCAGGGTAAGCATGGTTATGAAAGAACAAAGAGAAAAAGACAGTAAGAAAATAGTTTAGTGAGTGAGGGTCAGGAGGAAATACACAAGAGAAAACATATTTCATGGTTGTGAATTTGTCAATGACTGCTTTGAAAATGCATGGGAAATATTGTTCCTTGAATGATTAATTCAATGGGTGTCTGATGTGATGCACATTTTTAGCCTCTTTCTACTGTGCCATAACTGAAACTATCTAAACATGTGATAAAAATAATATTAAAAATAATGAAGTAGAGAGATCATGCAGAATAGGAATTGGATAGATTTGGATTTGGGGCTCTTTTTAAGTACTCAATGGAATAACAATTGTGCTTGGTCTTTTCCCATATGCTATGAATAACTTCTGAAAGCACGATGTTGAGATTTTGGAAGTGATCTAAAATAAGGGTTTGTTAATAGCTGTAAGAACAAAGCTGCAAAATTTTTAGCCTTGTTATTTTTTAAGCACAGAATTACAATATACAGTTTGATTACTCAATTTCTATGTGGCAGTTATCCTATACTGTTTTTTGGTTTCTAAACAGGTCTACTTATTGTGATGAGATGAGAGTTTAATGCACTGAGGTTTGTTTACTGTTATTGCTAATCCACTGACCTTAAGCAGCTTGAACTGAAGATATTTACAGTTTGGCACTGTATGAAGTCTTGGATGTTGAATGGGAAAGCAGTAAGTGCTTCCTTCAATTGTTAATTTCTGACTATCAGCTTAGACTCTTGGCATTCCATCAACATCTAGGAGCAGGTGGCCTGTTTTGTCTTATATTCACTAATGTTGCTGAGGTATTTAAAATTACATTAGTGAGAATGGTCTGATGACAGCACTGTGGTAAATGACCCATGATTCAGGGTCAGTTTCCAATTTTAAGCATTATGACAGAGGCAAGTGTAGAGCAGTTCCACTTTGAGCAGTTCTGAAGACCCTAGGGGGCTCTGAAAGACCAAACAACAGATGGAAAGGAGCATTTAGCCAGTTCTCTTATAGCAGGCCTAAGGCAAGTCTTCATATTCTTTTTTATTGTTCTTCTTTAAAAGAAAATAAAGACTTAATTTTTAATACTTGGGTGAATTTATTGCAGAACTTGATTTTTTTGGTTAGTTGGTTTTTGTTTGGTTTTGTTTTTTGGTTTTTTACATTTAACTTCATGAAGTCAAATGAAATTTTGGGAGATAAAAGTGATTCTGCACAACTTCTCTCTTGTCTGCAGCAGGTCTGAGTTTCTCATTAGTCTTAAATTTCAGTTTGCAAATGAAACTGTGCACAAAAATAGGGATTCTTAAAATGGATCTTACTTTTAATATAGACGTTTAGTTTAAGTATAGACCAAGAAGTAGTAGAAGGAGAGTTTGGGGCAGATTGTCAGTAAAATGTCATTTTAGGTGACATGCTGAGCAAGGACTGCACTCCTGAAAGTTTAAAATCATCTTTTAGAAGGACCTTCAAGTTAGCAGGGAAAGGTATCCCCTTATAACAGATGTCCAGACTGGCATATTTGGAAAAAGAAGCATTCTGCAAAAAGTTATGGACACTTAAAATGTAGCAAAAACCTGCCTGATTTTACCAGTGTTATCCTTTGTTCTGACAACCTACCTATAAAATATAGTCTGTGTGCATTTCAAAAGAATATTATAGGGACTTAATTAAATACAGATTACTTTTGCTGTTTACATACATGTCTTATGGAAGTATCATTGGGACTTCAGTGAAGCATGTCTCTTTTTGTTTAACTGGGAGGGGAGACACCTCCCATGTCAACCAGACCTCTCTTTCCTTCTGTTAGTTTACCTTCCTCACACCCACATAATGTTACCTTTAGAAAATATTTTCAAAACAGTTTCCAGAAAAATTATTTTAAAAAAATGCTGAATGTTTATACCAGCATATTGTTATTGATTCTGAGGTATTGTTTTGGCAGTTTAGCAAAGCCTCAGTGTAAATTTCTGCTACTTTTAAAAGACAAATTGACTGCAGTAAATGTGCCATGACTGGCAAAGAGTATGTTGCAAACCCACAAATGATCTTTCTTTCAAGCCGTGAGGAAAAGATATGATTAGAAAGAAATTCTTGCTTCAAAAAGTGTCATAAAATTTTAAATTATTGTCTTCTAGAAGGCAGCCTTCAAGACTTGCCCCTCTAAACTTGCTATTCAACAAAAAATAAAGTTATAAGTTAAAAATCATCAAACAAGTGAGTTTTTCAATATGTAGCTGCAGTCTTCTAATGGCAAAGTATGAAAAGTATCTGAGATAGATGCAAACTAAAAAAGAAGAAAGAAGTATTAATGAAAAAGGGGAAGGAAATTTCAGATTACAAGGGCTCCCCAAAAATTAAAAATAGGCAACTCAAATTAAAATGCTTCTGCCTCTATTTCTATGATTAGCTCTTCAGTCAATCTTTTTCCCCTCCATCATTATGAGGTTTTCAGGCTATTTTTGTAATGGATTAAATAATGTATTTATATGCAGTTTGCAGTCTCTCTAGGGAAACAATAGCATTGGGAAATTGCTGTGGAATTATCAGGTAAGCTGTGATTTCTGTCTGGAAAAACCTGACATTGTCTGCTAGTCAGTGTCAACGACTGGTTTAGTTATACAACCTTCATTTAGTAAGACATGGAAATATCTGTCTTTATCTCTCCCATTGTAACAATCTGTGTTCTGCACATCTTTTTTATTTTTAATACAATAAACAAATGTACTTCCTCCCCTTTACCCATGCAGTCTTCTCTTCTACTATCTCCTCAGCAACTCTAGAATTAGCAACACATCTAATTTTAGGCATCTAATTACTGAAGAGTCCACATCTAAGGTGACAATCTAGCTATCTTTTAGAGGCTACTGACAGAATGGAAGGTAGTCCCGTCATCTGAAAACAGACAAATGAATCTGCTAACTTCTACTTTAGAAGTAGATTTATCTCTGAGTTAATTTAATAGAGAGATACAGAGATAGCTTAAGATGTACCCTCAGCGACTTTGCAGATGACACCAAGCTGAATGAGATGCCAAGCAGAGATGCCATCCACATGTGTACTGACAGGCTTAACAGGTAGGTCCATACAAACCTCATGAAGTTCAAAAAGGACAAGTGTAAGAAACTGCATCTTCTTTGGGGTAAACCCAAACATGAATTGAGACTGGGAAATTAATGGGTTGAGAGAAGCCCTGCAGAGGACTTGGGGTATTGATGGACATAGAACTGAATATGACCTGTAAATGTGCACTCACAGCCCAGAAAGCCAGTTGTGTCCTGGGCTGCATCTAAAGCAGCGTGACCAGCAGGATGAGGGAGGGTATTCCGCCAGTCTGCTCTGCTCTGGGGAGACCCCACCTGAAGCAGTCTCTTCCTTCAGCCCTGGTGCCTCTGGCATGAAAAGAACACAGACCTGTTGGAGTGAGTACAAAGGAGAGACACCAAGCCAACCAGCGGTCTGGAACACCTGTCCTGTGAGGAAAGGCTGAGAGAGTTGGGGTTGTTCAGCCCAGAGAACAGAAGGCTCAATGGAGGCCTTATAGCAGCTTTCCAGTTCCTGAAGGGGGCTTACAAGAGAGCTGGGGGCACTTTTGACAATGGCATGAAGTGGTAGGATAAGGGGCAGCGGTTGGTGCAGATTAGATGTTAGGGAGAAATTCTTTACTGAGGGTGTTGAGCCACTGGAACTGGCTGCCCATAGAAGCTGTGGATGCCCNTGTGCACTCACAGCCCAGAAAGCCAGTTGTGTCCTGGGCTGCATCTAAAGCAGCGTGACCAGCAGGATGAGGGAGGGTATTCCGCCAGTCTGCTCTGCTCTGGGGAGACCCCACCTGAAGCAGTCTCTTCCTTCAGCCCTGGTGCCTCTGGCATGAAAAGAACACAGACCTGTTGGAGTGAGTACAAAGGAGAGACACCAAGCCAACCAGCGGTCTGGAACACCTGTCCTGTGAGGAAAGGCTGAGAGAGTTGGGGTTGTTCAGCCCAGAGAACAGAAGGCTCAATGGAGGCCTTATAGCAGCTTTCCAGTTCCTGAAGGGGGCTTACAAGAGAGCTGGGGGCACTTTTGACAATGGCATGAAGTGGTAGGATAAGGGGCAGCGGTTGGTGCAGATTAGATGTTAGGGAGAAATTCTTTACTGAGGGTGTTGAGCCACTGGAACTGGCTGCCCATAGAAGCTGTGGATGCCCCATCCCTGGCAGCGATCAAGGCCAGGCTGGATGGGGTTTTGAGCAACTCGATCTAGGGAAAGGTGCCCCTGCCCATGGCAAGGGGATTGGAACAAGATGATTTTTAAGGTTTTTTCCAACCGTTTCTATGATTCTGTATCTCTCCTGTATATATCTAAAGCTGGGTGAGGAGATGATTGCTCCTCAATATTTACAATTTATTTTTGTTTGGGTTGGTTCAGCAGAAGAAGAAAGCCTCATCTCAAGGCCATGAGAAAACTCATTTTAGTCGTGGTGAACAAAAAGCTCACTCCCAAGATCCCTCAGTTGTTCTATGTAAATTGTTGCTAGAAAGTTCTCAGTTCTCCCTTTTACTATTGGTTACTTTTTGCTGCAAGAATTGTATTTCTAATCTCTCTTTCCCATTGGACCCTTCCGTCAGATCCCCACCCTAGCTCCTCCTGTACCTGGATGCCCTGCCCTACCCTGGACGCTGCTCTTTTCCAGTGTGTTCCTGGTAATGTGCATGTTTGTTGTTCTCACCTTATTAAACTTCTGTTTCTGAACAATCAGATCAGAGCGGTCTCTCTTTCCCTAAAGTCTCCAGAGGCCAGTTCCTGAGGAAGCCACCAGTCAGACTGTCTGGGCTAGGACCTGAGGGCTTCATATTTTTTTTCTTGTTTTCAATGCAATTTGCTTACAGGACTTGAAAAAATTCATTTAGTTCAAAGTTCATTTTGTTTTACCTTAGGGATTTCCATAGCCTCATATCCTGCAGCAGTTTCCTGTAAATCAAAGTTGTATTAAAAGTATGATGTCGATTTAGCTTTGTGACATTACACTTGAACACAAAGTAGAGGAAGGCTACTTCCATTCATAAAACTGGGAAAATGCTTATGAATTTGCTAATTTATTTTTTTTTTTTGTGCAAGGCTTAGTGGTACAAATATCATACAAAAGACTAGGTAACAGCACATGGAAAAAAACATACACGGTTCTCAAATAACAGCTGGAAGTGGTTGTAAATCCCTGCAACAGTTGTTAAACCTCTGGCATAAGCATATGCATGAGTACTAGCTAATTGTTAATTAGTTAGCAGTTTTAAGAACAATTAATTTAATTGTTCTTAAAAGTATCACTATCACTCTCTGGGATAAAGATGATTGTTGTGGGTATATATGTTGGCAGTAAAACAGGAAACAAAAAACTGTACCTTTTGGCTAAAAGCTGGACAGGAAGGAATTAAATGAGCTAGCCAGTGCTTCAAAGAAACCGTGTGTCACAGAATCCCAGAGGTGATGTAATATTATAAAATATTGTTTAGGCAACACGGATAACCCCTTTAGGCTATTCAGAAAGAGATGGGTTGAGGAGTTTGAAGAGTGCTCAAGATTCTTTCTTTTCTCATTGCTATTCTGCTCCCACTTCTTGTGGGACATTTACATTTATTGCATTTTAAATACTAAAAGGCTAAAGACTGGAGTCTTTCTCAAAAGATTCTGTGCTCTGAAAGGAATCTGCTGCCTGCTTTTATGATGCTCTATCTTGCCTACAATGAATGCAGTGCAAGCTTAGAAGAAGCACCAGGAACTTTGCCCATTTCACACTGTCTTGCCTTCTGAGGTTGAATTGAGTCCCTCATGCAGGTATAGAAAAGGTTATGAGAAAAAACGACTTGATATTTTCGTGAGTTACTTTGTCATGTTTGTGGGGAAAATGCCTAAGAGGCCTAGCAGCAAAGAAGCACAAGCTACAGAGAAGAAACAAGTAATCTTTGTTTCTGCAGGGTAGGACTGGTTTTGGGGTTTTTTTATAGTCAGTGGAGCAGGGGGACTTGTTTGTTATCTATTTTGTGTTTATAGAGGAAGAAAAATTAATTCCCTTTTCTTCTTCCCTAACCTTAAGCCTTGAGGTTAGTCCAAACAGTGGTTGTTAATCAATTAAAATAAGCCAATTTCACTAATTGTATGACTTCACTTTAGCCACTGGAGAGGCTTTGGCAGTCGATATGTCACTTTCTGTACAACTGTACAAACTCTGTTATAACTCAAGCCCAGTCATACAAATGATGGACAAAAAAAAACTACATGGGAATTCTGAAAGCTCCTCTTGTGCAGGGAAGAGAAGGAATATGAATCATCTTGATAGCTGAGAGAAGTGCACCGGTTACTTAATTAACAGGAAGGGATCTATAAAATGAAAGCTGTGTGGGTGATGCCAAGCTGTGGCTTGGATGCTCTCCCTGTTTCAGCTCCTCTTACTCAGTGAGGGGATGGAAACACAAGGCTGGGAACCTGGGATGTTCTATGCTCATATTAACACAGGTGTACAGTACAGTAGCAAGTCTAGAGAGTGTAGAACTGTCCACTTAATGAGGGCATGATGTGTGTGAATAACAAAGGTTTCTTTCTTTCCAGCTTGAACATCAAGGCTAGGGAACTCAAGGCAAATGTGTGCATGATTGAGGTGCTTGGCTCAGTGCTTTGCAAGATTTTAAATGAAGCTCTGAATCTTTACATAACTGGTGGGAAGAAAAAAACAGCGTGAACTCTGAATGGAGGGAGAAGGATCTGGATGTTTCACTCACATTACTATCCAGAGCAACAGGTCAAAACCAAGATGTTCAAAGATCATCTTATTTCAGCAGAAGCATTTAAGTGCACCAATCACTCTTGCATTGTTTTTTTTTTGTCCATTGTCTGGCCTTTTTTATCCATCCAAAAGTCTCAGAAATTTTCTTTCTGAAATAAGGCCAAACCCATGTTAATTTTCAAGCTTGTGGAGCAATGGACTTGCTTTAGTGTTTTAGCAATATTCTTTCAGTAAGGACCTCTGGGAATAGGTCACAGCATCTGTGAACTTTGTTGCTAATGTCTGTCAAGGGTGGCAGATATTTCTTCTCAGTACACCAAATAAGCACAGATGGGGTAGCCTCTACACCCATGGACGGCAAGATGAACAACTGATGAACACAAGACTGACAGTTATTGTACATTCAATAGTACAGAAAGACCAGTTGGTGTCCAAACCTCACACAGATTTGTGGTAATTGAAACACAAATAGCTTGGCAAGAAATTGCTGTGAGAGAGGTTACAAGTTAATGGCACATACTGAACCAGAATTCACTGCTTCAGTGACTGCTGCAAACCTGAAAAATCTGTTTGTTATTGAAAGCTCATTTTCTAATATAATTTGTTATAAAACTTCATCTGTTTCATGCTGACTGCACTGGATATTTGTCACAGCCCCCCGACAAGCCACAACCTCGAGACCAGACCAGCACAAGATAAAGGTGGCAGAAAGATAAAAGGCAAGTGAAATGAGGACATTCTGGAAAACAAGAATGTCAATAATGACAAAAATAAAAAACAGGAAAGATGTGCATAGTGAATCCTCAAAGATGAACTGGAGCTGAGGGCACAGGGTTTTACACAGGGTAGGAGGGGCAGATCTGAGGGAAAATGGTGCATAGATGGGGTTAGGGACCAGGGAAATCAATAGGGTCATGGGGGTGGGGCAATGGGAGAACATTCTGGGGATTCATCACAGGTGGTAAACGGGGGTGGAACAGGGATTACATCAACTTGGTAAACCAATAGAACATCGAAACATGAGAACTATTTATGTGTGCCTGCAAAGGCCTATGGGAGGGAGGCACTTCTCATCCTAATTTAACAAGATGCTTTCTGTTTTAGCATCCCACTTCCCAAAGCCTCAGATTAATGCCTTTGTTGAGGGCTGGTGCACCATCTATCCCAACCAGCTGAACTCTCACATTTATTTGAATCTGTGAGTATAATCTTCTCTGTAATAAGGTCCCTGAAAAGGGTACATTGGAAGGTTCTGCAGTTTCGTCTAGTTTTTTCTGTAATTCCCTCCCAACACATCTCCCAACACAACTTATCTGTAATGTTTTGTCCTTACTAAACAACCTATGTTTACATAAAAGAAAAGAAATTTGAAAGGGAATCAGAATCATAGAATCATAGAACAGTTTGGGTTGGAAAGGACCTTAAAGATCATCTATTTCCAAATCCCCTGCCATGGGCAGGGAAACCTTTTACTAGACCAGTTTGCTCAGAGCCCAGTGCAACCTGCAGAGATGTGGCGTCCAAAAATTCCCTGGGAAAGGTGTGCCAGTGTCTCACCATCCTCACAGGAAAGAATTTCTTTCTATTATCTAATCTAAATCTACTCTCAGTTTGAAGCAATTTCNTCCTAATTTAACAAGATGCTTTCTGTTTTAGCATCCCACTTCCCAAAGCCTCAGATTAATGCCTTTGTTGAGGGCTGGTGCACCATCTATCCCAACCAGCTGAACTCTCACATTTATTTGAATCTGTGAGTATAATCTTCTCTGTAATAAGGTCCCTGAAAAGGGTACATTGGAAGGTTCTGCAGTTTCGTCTAGTTTTTTCTGTAATTCCCTCCCAACACATCTCCCAACACAACTTATCTGTAATGTTTTGTCCTTACTAAACAACCTATGTTTACATAAAAGAAAAGAAATTTGAAAGGGAATCAGAATCATAGAATCATAGAACAGTTTGGGTTGGAAAGGACCTTAAAGATCATCTATTTCCAAATCCCCTGCCATGGGCAGGGAAACCTTTTACTAGACCAGTTTGCTCAGAGCCCAGTGCAACCTGCAGAGATGTGGCGTCCAAAAATTCCCTGGGAAAGGTGTGCCAGTGTCTCACCATCCTCACAGGAAAGAATTTCTTTCTATTATCTAATCTAAATCTACTCTCAGTTTGAAGCAATTTCCCTTAGTCCTGTCATTAAATGCTCTTATCAACAGAGCATTAAATGCTCTTATCTCTCTCCATCTTTCTTGTAGGCTCTCTTGAAGTACTTAGAAGGCTGCAACTAGGTCACACCAAGCCTTTCTCTTCTCCAGGCTGAATAATGCCAATTCTCTCAGTCTTCCCTCGTACAAGAGGTGCCCCATCCCTCTGATCATCTCAGTGGCCTCCTCTGGACTCCAACAGGTCCCTGTCCTTCCTGTGCTGGCCCCCAGATCAGGATGCAGTGTTCCAGGTGGGGTCTCAGCAGAGCAGAGCAGAGGGGCAGAATCCCCTCCCTGCCCTGCTGCCCACGCTGCTCTGGGTGCAGCCCAGGGCACGTTTGGCTCTCTGGGCTGTGAGTGCCCATGGCTGGGGCAGGTCCAGCCTCTCACACACCAGCACCACCAGGTTCTTCTCCCCAGGACTGCTCTGCATCTGTTCATCCCCAGACTGCATTGACACTGTGGGTTGCCCTGACCAAGGTGCAGCACCTTGCACTTGGCCTTATTAAATCTCATTGGATTATCTTGGGTCCACTTCTCAAGCTTGTCCAGGTCCCTCTGGATGGCATTTCTAGTGCCCTAAGATGTAAATTGAGAAAAAATGGCCTGTCATTGATTCTCAGGCCTAATAGTCTCAAGAGCCAGAATTTTCTTTAGAAGGTATGCGTTGGCTTCTTTTAGCTGCTTGTGCATCATAATGAAACAAAGACAGTAGACTAAAAGTATCTAAAGGTTAAAATACTTAGAAATGTCTCCTCCAGGATTAAAAATAAAAGGAAATATAAAACAGTCACTACAGTACAACTGGAATTACAGCACAGAATTGAAAAACAGAGTAAGAATTTTTCAACATGAATATAATTGTGATAAGTTCTCACTCTGTATGATCTCTGAACATATTGTTATATATCTATATGTAATAAAGCTATAATTAAGCAAGCAGATTAAATATATCACTATGGCCATGTTAGATTAAGTCATCTGAAATACATCTACCCTTGCTGCAGTGCTTTGTCTATGACAATCTTGCTGATATGGTATTGTGGGGAACTGCTTACCACCACAGAGATCAGAAGGAGCACTCATTAATTTAATGAAGAACAAATGATGCTTACCTTTTCATGTGCTTGGTTTCCTGGGAGTTGGGGATGTGGCCATGCTGGCATCTGTGCATCTTAGTAGTTCATCACCTGTTGCAAGGAAATAAGGGACAGAATATGAGCAATTTAGCCTAACTGTTCTGCTGATTAAAATTTTTGATTCAAGAATCTAAGTTAGCTTCACACATGCTTCTTGTTCTTCTGTATGCACACAAACACAGGCATATGTGTGCATGCCTCTTGTCTATACCAGAAACAACCTGAGGATGTCTAAAATCCACTTTGAGGACTTCTGGCCTACTAAGAATCCAATGTCTAGACAATGCATCAAGTATATAAGGAACTGTGTAAGGTGCTCCAGTATCTCTGAAATTGATCCAGGTTATTTTGTGCTGCTAGGTGCCCTAGCTGTAAGCAGGTGCTAGATTTATTGGCTGAAGACTGTGTCTTGTAGGCAGGCGTTTTTCTGATATTTCTTGGTTGTTATGCTGAAGCAGCTGCTCCTACAAAACATAGCTAAGAACTGCTACTTAAAGAAATGAAGGTGGTCAAAAATTAGTTTTAGACGTGATTCTTAAAGATCTTAAAAATTAGTTTTAGACGTGAATCTTAAAGATTATCCAGGCGAAGTAGTATTCAGTACATGAGGGATCAAACTACTTATATAACTTCTTGCAAAATCAAAATTAAAGGATATTTGAAGCTTGAAAAGAAGCACTCTATGCTCTTTCTTCTTAACTAATGGAGCAATAAACAAAAACTTACTAGCTTACTGTTGGTGGTAAACCATAAAGACAAGAGTCATGATTGCATTGTCCTGCATTTTTCAAATATGTAGTTGTAATGGACAAGGCATGACATTCACGCAGAACAGCAGGATTAATAGCACACCTCATAGAACATGGACTAGAAGTGAATAAGTATCTTTGTGAACAGACAGGACAGAGCTCAGCAACAGTCTTATATTGCAGGGTGTATCTGTGTCTGTCCGGCTTTNTATCAAAGCATCCTGTCAGAAAAGGCTCTCACCAGTTAAGACAAAAAAAAAAATTCTTGTTACTAAGGTATGATGGAAAGAACATAAACCTTGTTTTCTTTTGAGCATGGGAACAAAAAACCTGCTGTGCTTTAATGAACATTTCTTGAGAAAGAATACTATGAGTGTAACGGTGTTGTGTCCAGTTCAGTCTTTTGTACTTTTATAAAGAAGAACTCTTGAACTTTGTAGGAAACCTCATCTGTTGATCCTCTATTAAGAAAGAAAATAGAAGTTGTAAATTCATGAGACTGGAAATAGATGATTTGGAAGGGTGAATCTACCAAATTCGGATAATCTGTTATGCTTGAAACACACAAAAATCCAGCTATTCAATCTATATCTACTGTGGTTGGAAGAGTAATAATACTTAACTGATAAGAACAATGCCATTAATCCTTCTTTATTTTATTGGTTTGTGTGAAATGAAATTAAAGGATTCCTGTAACTCCAACAAAAGTATAGGGTTTGTTGATATTTTTCTGCCTTGATTCTTTCCTTGACAGATGTTTCCATCTTCTCTTCCTTCTAATTTATTGCCTACGTCTTGTGCAACTTTTTACCTTCACAAGATGAGAAAATATTTCCTAATCAGTGAAGGAATTAATTTTTTAAGAGATAATATAATAACAGATATTTTGTTTTCTTCCTTTATGACTCACACTTACATGGCTGTCTTTCACCCTTTTAAAAAGTCAGCTTTATTTTAATGTCCATGCAATTATTCATTGCCCGCTGATTTACACAGCTTAGATTTAGATGTCTTTGACAGCTGACTTGTAGTAGTGTAGCCCAGATTAGATTTCAAATGAAGGCTCTGATTTTTAATTTCTGACTGAAATACATATTTCCTAATCAGTTGTGGGTGATTGACCAAACCTTCTGTGGAGCCTTTCCTATTCATAAGGACATTTATATTTTTCTGTCTTATATCAACAAATATTTCATGTAAAACTATTGACATAGCACCATAAGAAACTGTAAAAATACTCAAATTCTTCCCCAGTACATTATGAATGAGTGCACTAAGAATATTTTGGGGGTTTTTTGGTGTTACTTTTGTATCAATAATGTTGTCTAGTTTCTTTTTTGTTTCATTATATTTACCTTTAGTTTTCAATGTGACTTTATTACACAAGTGCTGAACAGAGTGATTTGCTTCGACTGAAATTTCTGCGAGAATTTAGCATCCATGCCATCTTCTCCTGGAGTTTGTGTTTTGATTTCACAAACATTTTTTGCAAATGTTTTAATTGTTTTTTTAGCATTTTATTTTATTTTGGTAGGCAAATTATAAAGTGGATTTTATTATGCTTTACATGACTTTGTGCTGTTGAAATATTAACTTCCTGTTTTTAAGAGAAAAAAAATTCTAAAAAGCTGTATCAATTAAAGTATGAATCAAATTTTTGAAGATCTATTGAAGTGATTATTTCCACTTATTTCACTGAATGACTGTCAGAATGAGAATGCAGTTCTAATTTTGCAGATTCAACTGTACCTTTTGTTTTACATAAGGTTTTTACATAGATTTACAACCTAATGTCATAACAGTCCACAAATGAAAAGGACTAGGCTTGCACCTACAAAAGTCTTTGTCCTCCCTGTGCTCAATTATTTCTTGCAGTTGCAACAACGGTGACATTGTTAAATTATTGTTTGAATTTTTTTTCCCATGTGGAATAAAAAGAAATACTTAGTCTATTATACTTACTCATTTTAAAATGGAGTTTGGACTTACAGGTATAGATCTCATAAATACATTAAAATATTTTAGAATCAGATGTGATACATTGTAGACAAACATAATTTGCTGTTTGCTATAGTATATTAAAACCAGAAGTCATCCCACTAAAGCTGATTTCAAAGCATTATTTAGATTCCTCCAGGAGAAGAAATCAAAAATGACATGATATACTGAAGAGCAGGCACTAAATTAATTTCTTTGTCCAAGAAGTGTCACTGTTTAATTTACACAAAGGGAGTTTAAGTCAATTGACACTGATACATATGAACTGTGTTATAACTGAGACAATACTTTCCACTACCAGGAATATAGATATTCTAGAAGAAAAAGAAAAAAAAAATAAAAGAAAAAGGAGTGTGAGCAGAAGTGTCAGATTCAGCTGTGAGAATACACACAGACAATAATATAGGTGAGTCAGGGGACTTCAACTATGATTTGGGTGGATTTATAGCCAGGCATCATCTGAGATTTCAATCAACAGGCAGCAGGAGCAGCAAGGGTCTAATACCCTTGAAAATAAGGGACACCTTGTTTTCTCCAGCTTATCTCCCCAAAACTGAATTTACCAGACATTTATATGTCTATTTATCATTTATTTATAAAATTTTCACATAAAATTTGTAGTGGACAGGAATATACTCTTTTGAAATAGCCAGCAAAAGTTAGATCCTGAAATGCTACCACTGAATTACAGCTATTTAGTAATCTACAAATAAACGTATTCTTAATTTTATAAAAATAATTTAAAATTATGACATTTATCATAGGTTTACTTTTCAATTCTCACTGTGTTTCCAGACCAAAATGCTCATTCCCAAGTACTAGGTACAACGGGAGTTTTTTGTTAAAAGCACAATGGCTGGCACAGGAGACTCCCACTCTCTGCCTAGCATCTCCATATGGTCTCATTTTTCATCCTTTAAAACAATATTTCTACTAGAGTGGATGGAAGTGTTTCTGTGTGGACCTGGGACTCAGCCAGAAAGCACTGCCTCCTACTTATGCCTAGGACAAGATTGTTATCATCTCCCACTCTCCAGTGAGAAGAGAGGTATTCTTTTTTTGCCATTCTTGTAGATGAACAACTTTAATAATGCTTCCGAAAACACTCACAGGACTTCCATTTCAGATCCTTTTCTTCCCTGAAAGTCACTTCCAAGAGCGGCACTGTATCAGTGATCTGGAGGCCTGCCTCTGCCCCTGGATGCCCAGAGGTGTGATACCGTCCCTTTCCCCGTACCTGCTAAGGCTGAGATGGTGTGTGTGCCGAAGACTGCAGCAGTGCAGCTTGGCTAGGCGCAACAAGCCTGCGTGGAGCACCGTGGCAAAGCCCTCAGAGAGTTTATAAACAGCTTCAGGTGCTTTCTGAAAATGCTGTCTAAGTAGCACAAGTGAAGAGTGTTTGTTGTGATAGAATTAAACACCAGTGTCGCATGGCTGCTTTCGAACAGCTGACGAGCTGTGAGTGGGCATCGCCATTGTGCTAATTTGCAGCACACATATGCAGTGACTGGTTCAGCCTGCAGAGAAGGATCATTATGTTTGGATCACATTGCTCATGTTGTTTAGTCTTTTGCTGGCAGAGCCTAATAATTGGTAATTACTGTTCTGCTAGTGTTTGTAACACTGAACGGCTAAAGTACATGACTTTTATCTGGGTTCTAGGCTTTAACTCTGCAGCCAACAGACAGACACACAAGCGGGCTGGAACAGGCAAGATTTAGAAGTGGTTTTTTATGCATCAGTGACAGGAGAAGAAAACAGCACTTGTTGAGAGAAGCTCAATTAGCCGAGGTTTGACTACCAACTGATCTCCAGCCAGGCAACGATCAGAGGCAAAGAAGCTGGCGTGGCTAGAAATGTTTGGAGTTTTTTTCAAAAAAAACTGGCCAACATTGATATTCCCTCTGCTACTGCTTTCCTCTCTTGCCCCCATTACTACTCCGCCAATTTCTTTTCTGGTTCATTTCTGCGGATGATGTCCCGCGGGGACGAGCATCCCGGTCCCTGCCGGGAAAGCTGCTGGGGCGGGACCGAGTTCCGCGCAGGGCGGGGAGGACCGCCAGGCCCC
>VXBS01005766.1:52373-90081 GCA_013400255.1 Sitta europaea
CTCGGCTCTGGCCGCGCTGCGGCAGCGGGCAGGGGCTCCGGGGCGCGGGAGCAGCTCCTGGGCTGCGCTGAGCTCCGCGCTTCGACCCCGCGGGGGCCGCTGATGGAGCAGACACCCGCCGGGGCATCGGATCTTCCCTACCGAGGTCTCTGCACCGTGCTTCCATAGGCGTTGTTTTAGCCTGTTTGGGGAAAACAGCAATAAACGTGACCTTTTTGTTTTGTGGGTCTAGATCACAGCTGAAATCAGAGTAATGAGGTTTGGTTCTGTTGCTTCAGGCGTGGTGTGATATTGCAGGAAGGTCAGGGTGACTGTTTCACCAGTAGTTGAGTTGTTTCATAATACAAAATCTGTGTGTTACAGTCTGTAGGGGTACGATTTCTGACTCAGAGTGGTTTGGGGCTAAATCTAAAATGGTTTCGTAGAAGACAGAGGAATTGCTTTGAATCTTGAGAGCTGACACCAAGACCCATGCAGTGTTCTTTCTGGTTTGTAACTAAATAAAAAATCTCCAGTTATTTGCTACGACTTGTCATTGCAGACATCTCCATGTGGGAGTCTTGGTCACTGCCAGCAATCTGTAGATACAGTCACACAAGATACATTCAGCTGTTAGACTTTTCAATACCCATGGATTTCCCTTTCTCATGCATCTCATCTCTTGAGCACTATGGGGAAGTATTTCCTGAAAGAATGATCCTTAATCCAAGTATTTGTATTCCCTGAAAGAATGATCCTTCATCCAAGTATTTGTCCAAATTCTGATTTTCCTTATCTTGCAGTTGCACCAGTACATGTTATAACTCTGAATGCAATGGTTTTATGCCAAGTCCTGCATGGGTGCATGCAGGCATTGAATAACACTGTGTCTCACCTTTCATGCCACATTGTGCTGCATCATTGGTAAAATAAGCCTTACAAGAAAACAGCTGCACTCAAAATAAGCCATAAGGAGCAGGTAAGGGTGCCTGAGCCCATCCAGCAGTGCCCATCTGCTGCTGCTTACTTTCTTGTTTCTTCCCCGCTACCTACAGTGTTATGAAAAGCCCTGGAATCATCATTACTGTAATGAGTTCTGGATGTTGAAAATAAGAATTTCAGTGTCTATGCTATCCATGTTTAAGAAGCAGGCAAGCTGAAGTTCACTTTTTAATACTAGAAGTCTCAGTTCTCCATTATTGTAGGCTAATGAGAGTGCATCTGCAGCAGCTGAGGTGAACATCTTTTTTTGTGGGAGCATGGTGTGAAAGGTCTGTGCATGCTGTTTTGTCCTTCAGATGACACTCTCACACTGATTGTCAGCAGTACTGTCATTTAGAAGGAAGGAAGAGTTTTAGCTGTCTGGAACCAAAATATTTAAGTGTCTGATGCCAGATTTAGCAGCTTGACATCTGATGACCCAGGGATTTTTGGCCCTAGCTTTGGCTTTCACAGTTTGTTTTCATGCATGCCATGAAGACACATTCATGTATGAGGGTGACTCACAAGTATGTTGAAGACAGATCTGCTTATTGGGTTGTTTGCATTATGAGTGAGAAATCCACAACATAGTTTTGCTGACCTTGGTACAGGGAGCAATCCTTTTGACTAGCGATTAAGCCCCAGGTGAAATACAGATTGACATTGCTGGCATGAATGAAGCTTTCCAGATTTGTCTTGTTTTCCAGACAAATGGGAAGTTTTAAAAAAGTCTCAATTTTTGATTTGTCTCATCATGTTTATTTTTATGATGTGCTGTTTTAATAGCACATCTATGTCAAGAACACATCTGGATTGTTTTATACAACGTATGCATTTTATTTACTTTCATTTATTATTTGCTGACTTGTGGAATGTCAAACTAACCTGCATGAAGTACTGCCAGTTTAGAAGCCATGCTGAAGGATTTCATGCCTGTCAACTTTCATGGACCAAGTGCAACAGCAGTTAGTCATTGAAAAGCAGGAGGATACTTTGCACCTTCTGGAATGCATTGAGTGTTCTCCCTTTTGCCTTTGAGAAAAACTAAAAGGTTTACCTCTGTGCAGCAGAGAAATAAAGTTTAGAGAAATTGTTCTGAGTTTGTAAAAGCAGGGTGAGTCTGGAAGACCTGACATTAATACAGAATTGTAAGATGTTAGACTGACCAGTGTGGAGCGGGTTAGGTTGTTCATTTACTTCTAATACCCAAAAAACACCTAAGAAGGAGAAATAACCCCACTTGAATGTTAATGTGCTGCTGCAGATCTGTCAGACATCCTGAAGCTACGAAGGTTGATCTAAAGAGTGTTTTTCCAGAAATGGGCAACACAATGCTGTGTCACCAAATGGTCCCTTTTTCTTTAGGCATGCAGACTCCTTTGTTAGTAGTGCTATGCCAGTGTGACTGAGAGAATAGTGCTTCCTACAGGTTTATGTACAGTTTTAAAACTATACCACAATCATGTTGAGTGATACAGATTTGATGGTCTGGGGCATTTAAACATAGTTGTTTTAAAATAACATGAGCTTTGTTTCCACATGACTGCATTCATTGCATAATATGGCTCTTGTTAAGCACAGTCAAAACTAAGCTTTCAGAAAGTAATAATTTCATAGGGAAAGAGATTAACAGAAATTCTGGTAATGGCCATATCTGATGTTCCATTTGAAACAACTGAACAAATGTGACTGACATTTAAATAGCAGTATGAATGTGGTGATTTGAACCAAAAAGCCTGTAATACTTGTTTCTTTTCTACCACTGTATTCTGCTTTTATGATACGTCATCATTATATTTGTCTCAACACCAAGACCAAATTAACCAGTTTATACAGTTTTATAGAGAAAATGTTTGATATTGAAAGAAACATCTAAAGAAATTACTTCCACTCCACTCATTGTCAGTAGCTGGTTAGATGCCCTTACTTTAGGTGGAGAGTACTGTGCTTCCATCATTAACAGGGTTACATGTGAATGGTACAGAAAGAGAATGACTCTGTGGGTTGATAAGAAGCAAATTAGACTCTTGCCTAGCTATGCTGTTGTCCACAGAATTTTGTGGTTGTCCTAGGGATTCTGTGCTGATTCAGAGCCTGTCTATACAGGTTCACTTGTGAAACAGAAAATATTAGGGTTCATCTGCGTGAATGTTTTGTTTTCCTTGGTCAGAAGTATGTAAAATGCTTTTCACTGGAGTGTATGACAGCCCGCTTATTAAAGAAACTGCAACTAACCAATTTTTACTGTTCTCTGTTGATATAACTATTTTCCTAAATCTCTAGCACACTCTGTGTTCATAACATGTTCCTAATTGTCCTACAGTATTGAGTGGGAGCTGTGTGTTCTTTTCCGGTGACAGGACATCACCTGTCTTTTCCAGCTGACTGTGGTTGAAGCTGGATTCACAATGGATCTGCTTTTCTCCTTCCTTGCTTCCTCACAGCCTCACCCAAAACAAATAATGGTCAGTTCCAGTGTATGTGAAGGTGCTTGTGGGAGTTGATCTGGAAAGCTGGGCAGCATTATATTACTCTTAGTGCAAATGCTGTGCTATGTGTTGCTTATGTGACACTCAGTGAGCTCTCCTTGTCGTGTGGTGTGGAAACTTGTGAGCAGTCTGAGGAAGGTGGAAGGAGAGCCATTTGCCGGGTGGCGTGGCTCTGAGGATGCACAACCTGTGAGGTGCACAACCAGGCTGCTAGAAACCTCTGCCCGAGAGGCATGCACCTCTGCCAGTCTGTTGGTTTTTCTCAGTGTGGAGTACTGCCTTTTGAGATCTGGGAAAGGGAGCAAATTTTTGATCTGGAAATAAAGAGTATTTTTCGGAAAAAATACTTACTTAGCTGCAGAGGGGATTATTTCCACAGCAGGTAGGGAAATTCCTTCTGTTTGTGCACTCTAGCTTGATTGCCAGATACATTATTCACATTTGGCATCATTCCCATGCGTCCTTTTATTGATATTACATAATTGAAAGGGTGAAAAATTGACTTTAATCTGTATTGCCCTTTAGTTGGATACTGTGTAACCCTTTTGAGTTGTTGAAGGCTTAAACAGTCTGCAGCAGTTTAGAACCCAGTTTCTAAATCTGATTGGAGGAACTGGTGCTTTGTGTACTAAAAAGATCCTGGCTTTTTCTTTTCTTTTTTTTTTTTTTTTTTTTTTAAGGATTTCTCAGACCTCTATTACTGTAGTATCTTTCCAACTGATGGATACACTTCCCATTTTTATATAAAAGCTGGAGCACTAAATGACTAAATGACCATCTCTAAGTTTTCTCCTAGTGATGTCTGGAGGCAAAGAATACCCATGGATACTGTGCTCAAAACACAGCCTGTGTCAGATTTTTGTTTCATATCTTGACTTCTGTCTTAACTGGAATTATTACACAGGAAGGAAGAACTGGATGCTCTTGGTCACTCATGCAAAACTGTCTTTGAGTTTTAAATGTGACCTCGTGACTAGCATACTGAGAGCATGCTTCAGAAAAGTGCTGGAGCAGCATAACCAATTTTAATTGAAGAAAAATTTGCAGGGATTACTGCACAGAAAATTCTGTAGTTTTATGTAGCTCCTAATTGCTAATGAAAAGGAAGTGCTGGATTGGTCTGAGGTATTTCTCATGAAGGATGGAGGCTTGAGGAGCTTGAACACTGGCTGTCATAGTCTAGTAGTGTTCCAGTGAAGTCTTTGGCTTTTAAAAGCTTGGTAAGAGGGACAGAGTTAGAAAATCTGCTTTGCGGGCCCCAAGGAGCTGCTTCCACTCTATGAGTACATCTGAAGAGAAACTGTATGGGCAGCATTTACTGGGAAGTGCCCTGATGAAACAGATTCATGACCCTCTTATCAATGAAAGTGTGTGGTATGTTCAGGGACAGCCAAAGCATCCTCCAAACCTCTTAGAACTGAAAGGTCTTCCTTCTGCTTCTTTCCAGAAACTTCTGTGACTCTGAATTTCTTCTCAGGTAGTGGCCTCTGATAGACAATCAGTGGTGCTTATCCTTTCTTGTGTATGTGGAGATAATCAGATGAAAGAAGATCGAGCTACAGCATGGTATTATTGTGATGATGTTTGCCACAGTACAATTACCTTGCTTTCAGTGCTTATCTAATCCTGCACTTAATCTTGAAGACAAAATAGTAGCATTTTTATAATCTGAGGTTATAGCACATCACAGGAATCCATCCAATCTGTCATAGAAGTGCTAGGAGTTAAAATTATGTTTTTCTCCTAAAGTGGAGAAAAATGAGAGATTTTGCCATTTGCTGTGCTTACGTTTTTCATAAGATTTCCCTTTATGGAGGCTCTACAGACCTGCATGGTATTAAATGAAAAGTTAGGAGTGATTGTTTGAAGTTCAGCATATTTTCAGTTTGTCTGTAGATGGAAATCACTGTGATGGACCTGGACAGAATGATTTGTGTGTATGTAGTTGTACTTGAGCACTTAATGTAATTGTGACGATATTCTTGTGTCCATGATGAAGGATGTATCTTTGTAAATAAACAATTTTTTTTTTTTTTTTATTCTGTAGACTGAAATTGGGCTGATGTAGTTGTTGCAGCATCATATGGTTCAGACTGAGTGCAGCAGTTTACTTTCAGCTTTTTTGCCCATCATCATTCCTCCACAGAAAGGGTGTATTATTTGATCCCAGCAAAGGTGCTGCTGAGGCAGCATCAGTATAACCTTGTGGTTTGGTGTGATGCCAGAGGACCTTCTGAAAGAACAAGAAATTCAACCACTCATTTGGCTATGGCACCTCCTCCTGGAGGAGGGCTGGAAAATTGAGTGCATATCTATTTCAGAGTAGATAGGTGCCACTAGCTGTGATCCTTGCCAGCACTGATGTGGTTTTCTTCAGGCTTTGTGTTTTGTTTTGATAACAAATCCTGGATTTGTTATCAGTGTTGAAAAGGAATACTTTGCTGAATTGTTTGTAAACAGAAATTCTAAAATAGAGAAAAATATTGCCTTTCCCTGCCTTTTCCCCCACAAGTCTATGGCAGCAGAACACTTCACACTGTTAAAAATGTTTACGTTCCCTTCTGCCTCCAGAAGGGACCGTATTTTTTGTGGGTTTCAGTTTGATATTTTTAATAACTTGTGTTATTTATGTATCAATTGATACTCTTTTTGATTGCCTAATTTCCAGTTTCTGTTGGCTGCACCAGTCTTAACATGTGAAAAGAGTTTATCTAAACGTTTTGATACAGGGCTTGTTTTTCACCATTGTGTTTTGAAATTTGGTGACTGTTGTGCAGAAACACCAAAGTACTGTTTATCTTTCAATTTGAAGAATCCTTAAGCACCAGACATCACTTTTGTTCTATATGTATGGGAAAGAGTGCAGCTACAATGAAACAGGGTGGTAGGAGAACAAGTTTCATTAGAGATAAAAGCTGGGATTTTTTTTCTCTAGAAAGTAAATTTTCCTGCAAATGTTGTTAGTCTAGTCTTTTATGACTTTCAGTAGACTAACTAGGATTTGCTCTTTTAAGCAACACTAGACAGATATTTTTGCCGAGTTCTTTTCCAATCTGTACACTTTTCAGCTTTAAGTTATGTGCCAAAAATTCCTTTTCATGCAAAATCAATCTAGATGCAGAAAACCAATTAATAATTCATAAGGTATAAATGTCAAAAATAAATGGTGTTTGCCTTTCCAGATGAGTCACTTAGAGCTTGTCTGCCTTGGAAAGTTATGGTGTCATAATCTAAGGGCTGAATTAGAAGTGCTGCAATTTTACAAGTATAACTCTGCAATGTATAGGTTTCTTTCTACTTGTATAAGAACAGCTTTTCAACCTAATTGGGTTGTTTTTTTGAAAAGGGATTTGAGGGCATCAGACTAAGTCCCATCCTTCTACTGCAGTTAAGGTGTTTGCACAGACTGGCTAAGGCATTAGAGATGCCCAGTTAGTATATTTTTTTCTACTAATTCACAATATTAATTTGTTTTTCTCTGGGAATGTTATCTGTGTCATCTAAACACAGTTAGCTAGAACTGTTTTGCTTCAGTTGAAGTGAAAGGTGGTTTTCTTTCTAGTACTTATGAGCAGGTTCTGATTGAGTCTTCTGTTGGTTACTTCATCCCATTTCTTGTATTGGTAGAGAATTGATGGAATTTGGTTTTATTTTATACTGTTACGAAAGAAATTAAGAATTTTTAAAATAGACCTGGGGCATGAAGAATGTTCCAACCGAATGGAAACATTTTTAAGAACCGGAATGTTTGAATGTGAAGAATAACCACATGAGTCCACATTTACTGGCTAGACTCCATCATCCAAGGAGCCTTTCACTAGTATTAACAAATGGAAGTTTGTCTTTCGGGAAGAGTGGTTGGATCTTATTTGCAGTCCAAATCTGGGTTTTAAATATGCACATAGTATTCTGAGGCTGGTAAGGAATCTTCCTTTCTCACAAAATTGCTGAAAAACATACTGGCAAATATGCGGTAAATTCACCACTGTCAGACTGTTGCAAGCAGTAAACATAATATGCCTTTCTTTTAGACTGCCATAAGAATTTTTGGAGCATGGGAAGATGTTAAAAGATTGTGGAAAGCTGAGGCAAACTTAGGTAAAGTATATAAAACTTTACCTTTTTAATGCAGAAGAGTATCAGACTTTATCTGTTTTGTTTCACCTTTGTAAGCTGCTGCAAAAAAAGGCATATATGAACAAAAGTTAAGCTTTGCATGGTAGGAATGGGATTTTCTTACTAGGGAGAGTAAGAGCCAAAAATATACAAAGCATCAAAACACACAAAATATCAAAAGGTAAGTAACTTTTTCTTTCCTTTGTTTTACAATATTGTCATTCAAAATATGTAAGTCTGGGTAATTTTGGACCTGTGACTTTTCAAAGGCCTAAACTGGAATGATTTAGGCTGCACTTTTATGGCCAAAAATCTGTAATACTTGAAATAGAATAAAAAAAAGCTCTACAGCTTCTGGAAGGTATCCTATTTTTTATTTAATGGTAGACTTGGGTGGGAGTAAAATACTAGAAAGGAAGATGACCAAGGATGAAAGACTGGAGTGGTCCACAACAGGAATCCTTGAAAACTGGGCAGAGACAAATTGTCTGCTCTGGTATGTATGGGTGACTGACTACAGGGAGAAGGAATAGAAGATGTCCATGGATGAAGTTAGCACTTGGTCTTTGCTGCTTCATTAGCCTGCTGTTTCCAGGATTCCAGTTCCTGATCTGGACACAGTGATTATGTGTGCTGTTCCAGCCCAGGAGAAAAGACGACTGTTCCCAAAACACACACAGCTTAAGTATCACCAGTGGGTTAACGAGGTCAGCATGAATGTAATGGTGTCTGTCTGTATAGGTGGAATCGAATGTGACTAACAAGGGAAAAAGCCACCATTGTTTCTAAGATGACAACCCCAGCTGTTGCGGGTTTCCTGTCTCACAGGGAGAAAGAATAAGGAAAAGGCAATAGTTCTCTGCTGCTCTGATTTCGGGATAGTGTTTTAACAAGAACCGCTGGACAGCAGCTGAAAAATGGGCTTCCCATGACTTAGTGTTTTTTTCTTTTCCTAGGGAGAGTTTGCTGTTCTGAGTAGACTGACAGAGCCTTTATATTTTGTGTGTGGAAAGTTTCCCCAGTGCTGGCTGCCAAAGGTTTGCTAGGTTTTGATCAGCCAAGTCCCTACATCAAATCAGTGACTCATTCAGACAGTCCAGTGAAGCTCAAAACCCTTCCAGGCAGACTCTGAGCACTGGTCTAGCATATTCCTGGGGCTGCTTGTAGTTCTGTGATGTGCTGGGGCCTGAGGTGCTGTCAGTGTCTGAAAGTACCCAGCCACGCTGCAAAGACAGAATGTAGTAACATGTACTGGCTGTGCAGATGTATAACTTTTTGGCATGAAAAGCGAGATTGTCCAGTGTGTCTTGCTTCTCCATAACCCTGAAGGAGTGGAAAGACCCTTGTATTTTAACATGAGAAAGCTTCTCTTCTACAAATATACTCATCTGAAGAGTCTGCAGCAATGCTATCCTTGTGCTCTGTGCTGTTCAGTGCATGTCTTAAGTAAACAACATATATTCTCCTTCATCAGAAGAACATAAATCTCTGGACATGTGTGCAGTTTTGATGTTTGAGGTCTAGAGAGTCTTGATGGCAGGAGCTGGCAGGTTTGGCTGTCTTGTTTCTTGATGCACAACCTGAATGTACTAGCCAAGAAAAGAGGCGAGCATGCTTGGGTTGAGCTTCTGACTGGGGCCTACTGGTTCCACTGAAGAATCTATTCTAATAATAAAAATAAATTCCTGAGATAAAAACAAATTGAAATGTGGATGGATGGACTTCTATTTGAAAATGTATGCCAGACTATAGAAGAAAATTCATGTGATGCCTAAGGGCTGGTGTTACACTCATTTCTTTTGGGCTGATAGGGTAATTGCTAATTTACCCCTCTCATCTTAAGATTTCACTTCCCAAATTATGTATTAAAAACATTTATATGGGATTTCTAGCACCTTTTATAAAATGCAGGCAGTCTTCCTGAGCAAATTTGAAAGCTCTAGGGTCATACAGACATGGTTCTGTTATATCTTGTACCTTTCTCTCTTTTCTTCCACAGCACATTGGAGCAAGAGAGATTTGAAAATTTAATGAAGCTGTAATAAAACAGCCTATTCTAGTTCCATATTTTTCTCATTTCTGTTTGCAGATTAACTACATGTGTGCCCAGGGAAACTTCTTGGCCTACAAACAGATTGACTGCTGTAGACTTTTTTTTTCTCTGATTTTCTCCAGATATTTCTTTAAAACCTTTGGAAAATATTGATACACTAAATTGCATTTCCTTTAAATGGTATATTAATTTTCTTGCAATAAAATTAAAGTTGGGAAGGTAAATTAAGCAGCTGAGGGAGAAGCCATGGATGTTAAATGAGCTGTTTGTTAAAGAATAAAGACCATATCAGAATTAAAAGTATCAGCCTTGTGGATGGCTGAGCAAGAGGGCTCAGGGCTAGAAAATTAGGGCTTTTTGAAGCGTGTGATGAAGCAGGTAGCAAGGAGCTACAGCAAGTAGGTGGAGTGGGATCAGTTGTTGTCTTTGTATGCTGTGTTTTAGCAATTTTATTAACTCTATACTGAGGACTTAACAGAAGAGAATGTGAATATTTTTTCACATATCCTTTATTTCAGTGTCATGTATGTAGTCATGTTACCACAGCACACCATGGCTGTATCACTGTCAGTAGTCATCAGGTGTCAGATATGTCCATCTCCTGCCCTGAAGTCCCCACTGCTGCCCTTGAGAGTGACCGGGTTTGTGGTTGTAGGTTTAAGATGTGAAATATTGAAGCTTAGAAGCCTTAATAATCATGGATGAGATCTATGCCAACTTGTACCTTAGTATTCCCAGGTGAGAGATGGGAGTGCTTTAAAATGTTTTGGCCCTGTGTTTGCTTTCATGGTCTTGCCTTGGAGGTTACTTTCTATACACTGAAGACTTCAATGCCTTCTTCAAAGGCACTTCACTTCTGGTGCCTGTGCTGAGCTACAGGGAAGATTTGAGAGAAAGGTACAGGAATACAGGAATTCTGTCCTGTCATATCACAGATTAACCTAAATCTCTGACAAAAAAAATCCCAGGGAAGAGTGGAAATGGGGGGGGGGGAAGGTAAATAAAGGTATATTTACAGATACTTTGTTTCCTGCCACAGCCGTCCTAAGCCTGTGCCAACCACAGAAGCTCTGCAGTGCAGCCTTCTGCAACCATTCCTTTTCCCACATCTCTGCTGCAAAGTGAACAGGAAGGCAGAAAAAGTGACTTTTCTCTTTTTCTGTGCCATCCTTTGACATCTGAGGAATTTCTGGTGGGGTTCGTGGGCCTGGTTTCCTCTGCAGCAGGTCAGGGTGAGCAAAGAGCTGAGACCTAAGCAACTAATTAATTGTTTCTGTTATTGTGACTCCTCTACTGAGATAATGAATTTGGTTAGCAGGATGGAAAGGTTAGGTTTTGTTCTGATACCTTATCAGGTATCTTGCTGTTTTTAAACAGCAAGAGTCCTGTCATTAACTATTGTTCTAAATTATAAAACAGTGTAGTATAGCTCATAATTCTTTAATGTAATTTTTTAAAAAGTGAATAAATCAGTTAAGGAAAGCAGAAAGCATTTATGTATTATCACAGGTTTTGCAAACAAGCAGTGCTGAATCAGGATTTACAAAAATTTTCCCAGTATTTTGTTTCCAAAGGATACTTGATACAAATGTACAATGGAGGTGACCTTGTTCTTAATGAGACATTCTCTAATGCATGAGGTATATGCCTTTACTCAGCAGCAAGAAAACATTCTGCAGACTAAATTCTGCAGATCTGGGTGTTTTTGCTCATTTATCTTAAGCATTCAGAGATAATTTTTAACCAAGCTTTATTACTACTATTATTATTATTATCAGTGTTTTTGCAGCATATAATTCCAGATATCAAGGAGGCATTACAAGATGTCTAAATATTTCAAAATTAGTAATGCAAGAGCAAAACCTAGAATTTTGTTATAACCACGTGGTTACAAGACTGAAGAGTTTTGAGGGGGAAACATGTAACAGCAGACAAATGTCAGGCACTGCAAAGAACCATCAGTAATTCCTCTGAGAGTGCTTAGAGTTTACCTCCTTTGAGAGCTGTTCCAGTTTAAAATGTGTTCCAGATCTTTGACAGTGTGTGATTGTGCCCCTCCCTCTTGCTTTCTTTCAGACAGAGTGATGTAGCAGCTGACCTGAACTTCTGAGGCAGTACCTATGTTGGAAAGTCACACAGTGCAAAGAGCTTGTGAAAATTGCAGGAAATATTCCAGTTCCAGATGGGTTTTTCTATGTCATGCGAATATTTAAAGGTCTTTTCAGACAGCTGTGAAGAGCTCTCTGTTCAGCTGATGGGTTGACTTGAGTTTTAAATTTAGTAAACTGATTGGCTACTACTTACTTCCTTTGCAATCAAGGGAGTAGGTAGATGCAAGAAGAAAAGTAACACCATCCACACAGAAAAGAAATCATATAGATTTATGGACTAAGAGGGCTGTGTTTTAAGAAATGGTGTAATAATGA
Source organism: Sitta europaea (assembly GCA_013400255.1). Lineage (NCBI taxonomy): Eukaryota > Metazoa > Chordata > Aves > Passeriformes > Sittidae > Sitta > Sitta europaea. The sequence goes on from VXBS01005766.1 coordinate 64,418, forward strand.
ACAGATGTGGCTTAAAGAACTAGACTGTATTTTCTGAGGCAGAGAAAACACAGGACTTTAAAGAGACCAGGACGGAACTCCTGAAACTCTCCCTGTCATCTCTGGTGGTCTTGGCAGCACTTTTGATTTGCCAGCTAGGAGTGTCATCTTGAGGAGATCTGAGGTCCTGGGTACCCTGCTGCAACACTGATTGTTCGCATCTCCAAGGTTTGAATAATGCAAACCAAGAGGCTGGTGGGGAGCTGCTTCTGTGCTCCATCATGAGTTTTGATGTCTGCCATAGTTGGCCTAAGAAGCGAAGGATCCTTAACCACTTTCTTTCTGTGCACCCAGACATAAGCTAGGCAGTAGATAGTTGTAGTAACAAGGGGTCCACACTGGCAGTGCAAGGTTAGCTTAGTGATGCTTTGCATCACTTTCGTTTCACTGGTGTGCAAACGTTGTGACAGTGGAAAAGCATGAGCAAGCTCATGAAGAAAATTTGAATTCATGATCTCTGTGTATGCCAGAGAGGGTAGCTATTGTAAATGTGGCCCTGAAGGCAAATGTCTATTTATTTAATGTCTATACATTTTCATTTATTATTTATCTACAAATGTATATTTATATTTTAATATGTCTATTATTATTTATGCTTTTTTTCCTTTGTATTTCTTTGTATTTTGCTGATCTGAGCCATTGTTCTCATGCAGCCAGAACCCAGTGACTAGAGTGGTATATGATCTTGACTGATGCTGGTCTTGCTGAAGATACATGCTGTGTAATTGGGACTTGCCAATTTATCCAAGTGTGCAGTGCTAGTGAGTAATGGTACTTCCATACCTGTGTATTGTCAGTGATTTGAAATAGGTTGTTTTAAAACCATGCTTTGCAAAGACAGAACTGTGATTTCTCCTTGACATGACAACTGTAGTTTTGCTGTTGATCAAGTAATCAGTGGGACTGGAAGATCTGATGAATTTAATCTATGCTCAATGGGGGAAGCTCATTTTAGAAACTGAAATATTTTAGGTGCGTATTGGAAGACCCTGAATTCTGCATCCCTCTGAAGAGTCAAGAATGTGATGCATGCTGGCCTCTGGAGGCTTATCTTTCCAGATACTTCCAGTTCATCACTTCATGGCATTTCATCAGAGTCACGTGCCATGAATTTTAATCACCTTCCAATTCTTTATTCGCACTGCCACCTGTTTTCGGTGTGTGGTAGGAGAATGATGTATATTCATGTCATATTTAAGGCCTTATATTTCATTTTTTTGAAGAGTCGAGGATTTAAATTGAGAGAGTGTATTTGGAAAGGTAAATTTTCAGCACTGAGAATGAGTTGATCATAATTTATCATCTTTTTTAAATTTGTGCTGTTTGTCTACACTTCCCAAAGTTCACACAAAAGCTAGCTGAATTGTAATAAATACCATTTCTCATTAATAATATTTTTATTTTAATCAATCAGGGAATTTATACTTCTGTTAATATTTGTGTGTGAGGGTCATTCTATATTTAAACTGATTGGTGTACCCCCCTATTTAATCATAGCTTTGCTCATGTAATTATATATCTCTCTGGTTCTGTAGTCATTGTGATCTCTGCAGTCTTGCTTGGTAGGGGCACGTGCATAGCAAAATTTTCAAGGCTGGATGGATTTTTGAAGTTTTCAGAAAGCCCTCTTTGTTACAGAGAGCAGTCATGTGAAGTGGTTAGTTTGTTTTTTTCCTTTAAATCTTCCTAAAGTAAATGTCATTATTGGTGTATTTTACTGTCATGCTTTGGAAAGGATGCTTATCTGTAGTTATGCAAATAGCCTTTGTGAGAGCTCTGTTCCTTCTGTTTACTTGTGTTTCTAGGGCTGTTACAACTTTTCTTCCCATAAAACCTAGTGGCACCACTGAGCAGCATTACAGGTGATCTTCATCCTTTGATATGAACTAATCAGTCACACAGAATTGTCTAAGGACTAAGACACAACCTGGATAATCTGCATTGTATTTTTTCAGTGGAGTTGCACACAGCAAGGTCCAAGATCATGTGTCTAAATAACACAGAGATTGCTTTTCCTTCAGACTGCTATAGCTGATGCTGCAAGTAACTAAGAAATGGTGTATCCCAGTGGAATGCTACATATATACCCAGCCCTCTACCTGTGTCATTGCTGCTGTGAGGACAAAACCAGACAAAACTAGACTGTGACAGATACTTTCTTTATGCACTTCTTTCAGACTGAACATATATATATACTAATATGGTATGCACGGTTTTATAACTTGATTTCTTGCATGACATCATGAAAAGTAGCTGTCCCCCTAAGACTAACCCAGCTTTGCCTTTGTTCAGGTGTCTTAGTATTTGTCTGCTTCTGGGGTGATATGCCTGTGGCAAGAACTCTTCCTCTCTTCTGGTCCTCACCCTCTCTTAGGAACTGTGAAGCTCTTAGGAGCCATGTAATTACTTGTACTTGCTTTTTTATACTACAAATGTATTTGGGTTTATAGCATTTCTTCTGCCCACATAACCTGGATTTTTCTTGCTAATTTCCTGTACTCATTCTCTGTGGAAAGACCTGTGAGTCAGACTTTGCTTCTCTGCATTTGGAGATGAATTTGAGATTCTTGAATCCAATTAGAGTCTCCCTGTAGACATTGAAGCCTTTTCATTTCATATTCTTCTGGTTTATGTGTCCTTGTGGAACTAGCAGTGAAATTGTGTATAGGGGTACATCCCTATACACATATCTGAATATGATTATTTATCAAGCAATCCCAGCCATTAGGAATGTGAATGTAATATTCAGACAAGGACATATGTAATCTCATCTGTATATCCATGTTATTTATATATTAGCATAGGAGATATTTAGATACAGACGCCCTACTTCTGGTAATCTGAAGTTCCTCTTTAGGTGATGAAGTGGTATATCAGAGAAAATGACTAGCTATTGTTACCATCTGACCAGTGCAGAATATCTGAAAATGGTGCATCCATTTTATATGCGTGTGCTGCAAACATAAACAAAAGGGCAGGTGAGCATACTATTAGAAAAGAGATCATCGAGCTTTCTGTAGCAATCTTAAGCTTGAGCATTCAAATCAAGGGATGAAAGTGCCTTCTGAAGTGATAATTAATATTTTATGTTTTATATAGAAGTAGCAAATCATGATAATTTAATGAGACAAGCAGTCCTGTTGATATATAGTGTAATCAGCTGTGAACACTTAAAAATCTTGAGGCAGATCATTATGATTCTGAGAGGCTGAATTAAAAGCATGATTTAAAAAAAATACACCAAACTGAATTTGCATTGTTCTTGATTTGAAATTTCATGTGTTCATGATTCCAAACCTTTCAAGAAGTGCCGGGGCCAAATGTTTAGTTCAAAATTCCATGAAGTAGATATTTTCAAGAAAATTGTTTGCCTCCAAGTTCTGAAACATTTATGAAAATAGTAAACGAAATTTCAAGATTTCAAAGTTAAAAAATGACAGACATTTCATAATCAAAGTGAATTCCTCTACAGACTAAGTGTAATATATGGGCTTTTCTTCCCAGTGTTGGCATTGGGATAATGACCTTCCCAATAAGTGAGATCAGCTGCTCTTTATAAGTCTTTTTCTGAAGATCTTTCATCCCTTTGGTCACCTTCCTCTGGACACACTCTAATAGTTTGATGTCCTTCTCAAACTGAGCTCACAGAACTGCACACAGAACTAGAGGTGAGGCTGCACCAGCACGGAGTAAAGAGGGGCAATCATTTCTCTTGCCCAGCTGGCAGTGCTGTGCCTGGGGGACCCCAGAACGCAGTTGCCCTCCTGGCTGGCAGGGCACTGCTGCCTCATCAACCCAAACTCCTTATTGTTTTATCATGAGGCTGTTTTCCAGGCTCTTGTCCCTCAGCTTGTGCATACAACCTAGATAACCCCTTCAGAGGCAGAAAATCCTCCACATACCCTTGTTCAGTTTCGTGTAGCTGGTGATTGCCCACCTCTCTAGTTTTATCCATATCTCTCTGTAAGGCCTCTCCACCTCCAAGGAACTTCACAGCTTTTCCTCATTTGGTAACATCAGCCAAGTACCTAACATACTTCCAATTTCTGTGTCCAGATAATTAATAAAAACATCAAAGAGCACTGGCCTTAAAACTGAGCCCCATGAAGCCCACTGGTGACTGTCTGCCAGCCTGATGTGATGTGATTTACTGTAAGCCCTACCCATCAGTCAATTTCTCACCCGACATGTTATAGACTTTCCTAGCTGTGTGCTGGACATTTTGTCCAGCAGGCTGCTGTGAGTTAATCATGCATGATAAATGCTTTCATTAAGTGCTATACGTCACATCCTCTCCATTATATAATATGTTTTAACTATTTATATTCACAACAGAGCATGAAGGTTCTTTAGCTAGTTCTTAGGACTGTTAAATAAAGTTTTATTGAGTCCTCTATAAAATTTGTATTAAATTTCATCTCTTTTTTCACTCTGTGAATTGTTTTCCCGTGTCTAAAACTGCAGAGATGACTCACCTGTGCTAGGTGACATCTTGACCCCAATGAAGTAGTTTTATAAAAACAGAAGTATTGCATTTTTTCTGTGCTGAGAGACAGACAGCTGCAGATACTCTGCCTCTAGGGTGTTGTTGTTCAGTGACAGAGGGAAAGGGAGGCTCCAGCAAAAGAAGAGTCACTGTACCAGTATGGAAATATTAGTTAGTGGCACTGATAAATAACTGTGATTGCTGTATTAAAAACATTCTGGGATTAAAGCCATTATGAAGTTCTTAAAACTAAAATGAACTGTAGAAAAAAAATTACTTTGCTGCTTCTGTGCAAGTGCCTTCTTTTGGCAGAGATCTGACTATCCACAGGAGTTAAGTCAGTTCCCAGCCAACACTTTGCTGTGTTAGGGCAAGTATGCAGTGTAGATTCTGCCCGAATGGTGGGTGTGAAAAAGGAAGGACAGAAGTCTGGTCACGTAGTGTTACACGTGCTGGCCAAAGAGCCTGAAGCAGCAATGGGTTATGAGTAGCTTGTGGGAAAGACCAGGCTGCAGGAGTCTGCTGAGCGATACAGTGTCAGCCTGTGTCATGGGGATCTGCACAAATTTTTGGGTTCTTGGAGGATGCAGGGCCTGGTCTGCCAGTACTGTGCAGTTAACAAAACAGGAAGCTTTCTGAAACATTCAGTTATGCTTTCAGATTTTTCCTCTAGATTTAAGGTTTTGATTAAAGGCTAGGAAGACAGATGTAACATTGAAATGAATATAAGCTTGTGGCATAGATACTTATACATAACATATCAAATATTTTTGTGTAGACATTTTCTCTAGCTTAATTAATTCCAACTACAGAAAACATGCAGATATTTTAAGTTCTTAGTATCCTAATCTTTATTATTAATTTATTATAATGTATAATAGAACTTCCGTTCTATGTAATTTGGGAAAGAAAATACACTATTTTTCTAACTCAGGTTCTGCACATTGATTTTCTTTGACCTTGAATTCTCAAGTAAGTGGTTCTTAAGCTACTTCAGATGTGTTAAAGAATATTCAAAAAACCAAATACTTTCAAAATTTGGTGAGAACATGAAATAATATATCCAATTTTGATGCCAGCTATTGTGACTGTAGTAGGAACTACTGTGATTCTGAGGGAAAAGATAACTGAAACTGAAAGGTTTATGACATCTTCCACTACTAAGTGAAAATTGAACAATAGTTAAATCCTTTTTAATGTTATGATATATTTAAAGCACAGATATATATGGGAGATAAGGTATGTATTTTTATGTCTATGTGAAATACCAGTTGAGTGTTAAGTTCCTAATTCAGTGTTTCTTCTTTTTGCTGGTAGAGCCATTGGCTGATTTGTCTTGTAGAGGCAGTTCTTGCTAATAAGTAATCACATGATACAGGAGTAATGTTTTAACATCTGTAGAATGGCACAGTTTTGCTAAGAAATACAAATTTTCACAAAATTTTCAACAATTATTGATAAACTGCAACATTTATCAGTGAGATATAGAGGATGTAGAAAAAAAGTCCGTATAAGAATTTGATTGGGGAAGAAAAAAAGTTTCAGTTTGTGTTTCAAGGAGTTTGTAAGCCAGTGTTTCACTGATTTTCTGCTCTTCTTTCTTAAGCAACTTCAATTCCTTGGAGAAGAAGAGGTAATTTATAAGTGAAACGTTCTGAAAATAAGAATGACTTATAGTGACAGAGCCTGCTTGTGAGCAGGTAGGGATGTAGTGTTGCAAGAACAAAGGAGTTTACCTGCTGAAAAATTCTGTCTCTCCTTCCATGGTAGCAAAGAGGACCATATCATCAAAGAGGACCTTTGCCTGAGGTATTCATGCTGCTGTCATCAGCAAAGTCACCTCTGGTTCAGATGTCCAAGTGAGGAACTCTCTCGCCACCAGGGATGCAAGTGACAGCAGAATCACTGTTGGGAGAAAGAAGGAGAAGGCTTCATGGAGTATCACTCTTGAAAACGCTGTTGTCAGGAGATAAACCTGGTTAATGATGAGCACAACAGTGAGGATTGGTGGACAAGGCTGGTAAATGAAGCCTCACTGGCATTTTAAACCAAATAAAAATATTTATTATCCTTCTTCTCAGCACCTTGTGTGGAAGCTCTCTAGTTCTGCAAATATGACTGGGGATTTAATTCTACTAAAAAAGAGATATTGAGTAAGTCCTTTCATTTAAATAATGGCTTTTTCATAGGAACAGAAAAAAGACCTCTTTAAAATTTGTGTTTTCATTCCAAGCTGACAAAAAGGGCAACACAAACATTCTGAAGACAAATACTGGGATTAAAAAATGCATTTTTTTAGAGTTGTTTTGAGGGAGGAAAAATGCTGATGCATTTCCAAATGGGGATGCAGTCTTTATAGGAACTTCTGACACACCACCATAATCCCCTTAATGTTGACACAAGTAACTTTAGGTAATGGTAGTAAACAATTAGTTAAGGCATGAGTAACGTGTGGTTATAGACAAATACTTTAGACTGTACAGTCCAAGTTATACCCATAACAATTGGTCTGTCAATAACAGTCTTGTTTTGTGTGATGAGAGTGCCTTTGTGACATGATGATGGCTAAAGTTCTGACACATATCAGGCTTTGAGATGAGTGATGCTCATTATCAAAATGCCACAGCACAGCTAAGCCACAGTGACTGTTGTACTCCTTGTTTTACTCGGCAGCGGGCTCAATCCAATGTAATTTGGTAAATTACTTCGAATTTCTTCTGAGTACTCTGCAGAATCAAGCACTGTCAAAGGGGTTCATTGTTCAAGGCTCCACTATGTGGAGGCCTACAGAGGAAATCCGAAGAAATATCTGGATGGAAGATTCAAGATAACTATGTTTTGTAGGAATGGCATATATAATTAAGACAGAAATGAAAATACTTTGCAGGGTATTTTGCATGTTCAACTGCATGAAAAAATACTGACTTTGGAACTGAATTGAATTGAATTGAAAAGTCCATTTGATATTTTAGTGATATTCAAAATACCTAATTCTCAGTGTTTATATTTGAGATTTAGGTAGTTGCTATGCCAAGTAAAGGAATTAACAGTGAACTAAGGGTTAAGTGAATTCTGATTTTTTGCAATTCAAAGGTAGAGGGACACTGAAAAAGGTTACCACATTTGTCACAGGAGTTTTCAAATGAGACAGTAAAATAAAGTACATTGATTTGTTTGCTTTATGGACAAGAGTATAAAAATATGAGCTTTTTATTTCAGCTTTGGCAATTGAGAAATCACTGCAAAAGATGCTCAGCAAAAAAGCCAATACTGACCTGAAATTTGTATCTTTTATGGTAATGGTCCCTGTCTGTGGGACACATCAAGGTCACATTTCTTATAGGCTTCCCTAGAACATTGCTGATTTGAAAATTGAGTCTTCCACTGTTTTTTCCTTTCTGCTTGCTTTTGCAGACATCACAGATATTGGAACAGTGATGTCTGTTCTGGCACTCCCATCAAATCTGTGGTTTCCAGAATAAAGTGTGCTACATGTTGGAGTCCCAGAGTATATTGCTGCCCTGTGACCTCTCCTTCAAAGAAGGTTCACTTACTTTCAGCTCTTGATTTTGTTTATTTCAGCCTAAGGAAAAATTCTCTGTGGAGAAGTTTGTCTTTAGTCTACTTTTGCCCTCTTTCCAGCAGAACGTTATTTATTTTACATTCCTTTTCCATTCAGATATTTTTTAAATGTCCACTAAAAGAGAGACACTCAAGCAACTGCTGTTTTGTATTTCTCTGTTCCATCTTTCCCTTGAACTCCCCTGACACTAGTCTTGAGGAGGCCCTGAAAAAGTGCTGGTTGGCAGGAAACTTCATATGCTAAGAGAAGAAAAGTCAGACTTTTTGGGAAGTCTATCTAGACATAATAACGTTGCAACTGATGGGAGCTGACTACAAGAGTGGCTAGTGTTTGTAAAGCTATGTGAGTTGGGGCTCCCCCAGGGAAACAGTGTAAGTGTTGTGGTCACTTTCACTGTGGTTGTGATCAGTGTAAGTGAGTTGTTCAGTACTGTTTTCCATTCAAACCTCACACTACTGCAAAGGTATAGAAAGTTAATAACACTGTTGTTCAAACATGGCATTTTCAGAATACTGAGATAACATCTACTGGTCCTTATCCTTGCTGTTCATTGACCCTCTAGCCACTGATAGCTTGGAAGCAGAAGCACTTGGGACTTTGCAGATAAACTGGTTCCTGCAAGGAGTCACTAAAGAAAAAGGAGTTCTCTGTAATATTTTGTCTCTCTTTGCATTTCTGGATATAAATGAATGAACACCACATTCAAGACTATATTTTGAAATGAAAATGTCACTTTTTCATTGTTAAGTGGTCAATTAATTTTCTATGCATATAAACAGAAAGTCTTATTACAGTCTCAGCCAGAAACCTTGGCTCTGACTCCTGCTTAAATGGCGATTACTGTTGTGGCTGACTGTTGGGTAACTTAATGAGGAACATCCGTGACTAAAGGTGCAAAATGGTTTAGGTTAATCTTGGATCTGTAGGCTCCCTGTCTGGGTTTATTGTCAGTTTACATGATGCAAAGATAGAGGACAGTAAGGAGCTGTAGTTATTGGATCAGAGCTGATTCATTCTGTACATCCCTTCAAAAAAATGTTGTACTCTTTGTGGCTGGCTCAAGCCAGAATGCTGACAACAGAAAAAATTGGCATTGTTTTTCTAAGAGGCACAAGTCAGTCAATTCCAGATGAGCTGTACTTAGGATGTATTTCTGCTATAGAGAGTTTGTCAGCACCCTCATTTCCAGAATATCAAATATGCTGTTGATGCTGTGTTAGTAGCACTAACATTTTCTCTCCTGTTAGGAGCTACAGCAACTTTGCTGAATTCTTTAAAATTCATTTCTCAAAGACCCAAGTTGGTCTATTTTTAGGGTGTTGAGCAGCACATCAGCGTTATTAGGTAAGTTTTAAATATGGCACCTTTGATGCCTGCAATGTTTGTGCCTGTGTAAGATTTCTTTCCCGTGTCTTGCCCTGTGAGCACCGTTTTGCCTGTGTTTGGTGTGAGGTGAGGCGGCAGGAGGCAGGGGCTGGTCGCTGGGGAGTGGCACTGCATTCCCTGGCAGCTGGGAGCTGCTTAGTGACTTCGGCAAAGCATCGGTTCAGGCCCCCACTTAGCAAATTTGGGTTACCATCAGTGGACTGAGCGCTGAGGGAGAAGGGGGGCAAGGGAGACACCCTTCACCCCGTGTCTGGCCTTTTCCAGTTGATTTAAGAGTATTACAGTGGTTATATAATGCAATGTCCCGGGAGGCATGGGCAGCAGATCGCATGCAGGAGGTTGCCTGATCAGAGAAATTCTGGCTTATGAGCCTTTGTTGGGCAGTCATGTCCCCTATCCTCCTGAACTGATTTATTGTCAGGTCACAAAGCAGTACAAACTACTTTTATTCTCTTGATTTGTCTGATAGGATGTTAAGATTTTATGTAGTCACAGGGTATGGTAAGCTCTGTATAGCTTATCCGTAGGTTATGTAATGCCCCACAAACACAGGCTGGGGTCTCAGCTGGTCTTGGGCTGGCTGCGCAGGGCTGGAGCTGTAGCACTATTGTCATGGCTCATATTTATCCATTTATTTAGAAGCAGCTCATCCATTTCCTGTGGTCTTTATAAAAATGCTAAGGACAACTCTTAAGAAGGCAAGGCATCTGGAATAAGTCCTTTTTTCCATTTTTGTTTTTTCAGCTATAATGCTACATACATAGATAGTGAAAAGGTGATATAATGAAATAGTTGTTATCAGTGTTTTGCCGTTCCTAACTTTCATGTACCTTGGTGAGACCCATTTCTAAATATTTAAGAGCATCGTTGTTACCAAAAGCCAAGGTAGTATTCAGTAATAAAAATGTGAATTCTGGAACAGTTGACTTAAAGATCATTGAAATTTAACCCTGACAGGATTTTTTAAGCTGTTTTCTTTGTGCTTTACACTGTCCTTTGATGTTTAAAAAAATCTGTTTAATAAATGTGACCTGAAATCAGATGTTTTAGGTATTTATGAACTTTGTATTCCTTCTGCAGTTCATGTATCTTATGTTCTTTATAAAGCACTGTTTTTTAAGGCAACTTCAGTATTTCCTTAAAGTATTCAAAGGCTGCTTACTGAATTTTTGCTCTTAATTAAAAGAAAGCAAACAGTAGGTATGGAAAGAGAACAATAGGTATGGAATGATATTATACTGTTTGGATGCTGTCTAAAGACATTTTTCTTGCAAGAAGCTTGTACATGGAAATGTTTTTCAATACATATTTTTCTACAACTTGGTATACACTGCCATATGATTGTATACCTTTTTAAAGATTACTGTGTCTGGAATACATTTCTTGCAAATGCAGCATCTTATGACATAGCACTACTGTAATGATGATGAGGAAGAGGCTGTGGTTGTTATCAGCCTGGACTTCAGCAAAATCTTTGACACCATCTCCCACAGCACTGTCCTGGAAAAGGACGGGTGCAGCCTTCATTCTTCATTGATTTTCATATTCAGACCCAGAAACCAATTAATACAGGAAAGAGTATTTGTTTCCATTTCTGAATATATGGAAACTTTACAAGCTGCAGCTGCACTGAACTGACATTCTAAGTTGTCGTGGACTCTGTATTTTGATTCTTAAGGTACTGGCTTATTAATTGGTGCTGTGAATACAAGTTATCAGTGTGCAAGATGGAGATAGAAGAATTACAAATAAGGTATTCCAAAAGCTAACATGATTGCATGAAAAAGTAAAAGATGGGTAAGCAGTGAAGATGTGAAAAGATAAAGAAGCTCAAGATGTCACAAAAAATGTTCTGTCTGTCTAAGAAAAGGTGCCATCACTTAGGCTTTGATCAAATTACAGGAGCCACATTTTTGTGTGGGACTGTTGCTTTAGCCATGGAATAGTTTTATTCAGTCATTCCAACATTTGTAAATATCTTCTACAAATAAATCAAACTGTAATAAAGCAATTGGGTAGTCTTGCAACAGTTCTGGTAGTTTTTCTTCCTAAGCAAGTCTGAGGAGTTACTTGTGATAGGATGGAGCCTACACACTAAAGTGGACTCTTAAGAAATTAAAATGTCTTGTGAAGGTAGACATGTGGAAAATATTTGGAGTCAAATAAGAGTAATCAATGAACACATTTTACCATAAGCTGTTCTTAACTATTTAAGCAGATTCTGGTGTCTTGCTTACTCTATTCAGATGGTGAAAAAAACCAACTTGCTAAAATCAGAAATCAGAAGATTTTCATAAAAAGTTGATGGACTCATATCAGACTCTATGACTTGTACTTTGAATAACAGTTTTTTCAAATTCCTACCCAAAAACACAGTAGTGAATATTCTAGTGCTTTTGTGCAAGTTAGCATATAACCACTGGAGATATCTCACAGAAAAGGACGAGGTAGACATTGAGATTGATAGAGCTAGAAAATGGAAGTACATAGATTTGAAGGCTATACCCACCCTTGGATAAACCTATTTCCTAGCAGATTGCGTTTTTGAGCTAAAGAAGAAAAAAAATTATACCATTGTCTGTAACAATAGTTCCTTCACAAAGTCTATCCTCCATGTACAAAGATTTTAGATGGGAAATAGCAAATCAGTTACAGAGTAAAATATAGACAAGGTATGCTCTGCAAAAGTTGAGAATGTCAAATTTCTATGCTTTAAATCTCCTTAAGAGAGATTTAAAGGGGCGTTAAGAATAGTAATAATTTTTGATAAAGAATTGTCATAGTTTAGGAAATTATGTCTTTTTCTCCACTGGAAAATAGTACCCTTTTAGAAATATTTCCTTAATATTCTAAATAGAAAAAAAGCTGGACATAGCAATGGGGTGCAGCAGTTGTGGCTTTCACCAGCCTAACAGTGGTTATCTTTTTGCATGTACGAGTAATCTGCAACCTAAATTGAACCCAGCTGTCTTAGCTTGTTATTTAACTGCTGCAGCTTCTGGAATAAGCATGCGTTTGGCAGAAGCTTCCTGGGGATTATCCATGCCAATGAAAAGGAAATTGCAAAACTCTGATATATGCCTCACAGTACTGGACAAATTGACTTTTGGTTAATGATCTGGGCCAAATAGATAAAGTTGATTCAACTGCTTTCTGATTGTGATGTGTTATGATTATGCCTCTCATCTTGAGAGTTTTTCTTTACATGTCCTCTTCATAGGTATTTAAATATTTTTTGGTTTTTGTTTAGGGAATAAACATTTTAAAATCATGCTTATTTTAAAAAAGAAAAAAAAAAAGAAAAGAAAAAAAAAAGAGGAAAAAAGAAAGGATAAACTTCAAAATCTCTGCAACTAGCCAAAAGCAAAATCCCTAGAAAACTGACATCTTAAAGATGCCATTTCCTTCCCTCTCTGGTTCTCTGTTGTCAACTGATACCAAAATGGAATGTTGTCTCCAAATAATTTCTATGATTCATTTTTTAAATTAATATACAGGTTTTGTGGAATTCCAGAAAGTCCACATTTTTGAATTAATTTTTCCTGCCTTGTAGACTTAAAACTGTATAAACTTTTTTTGTTTTTATTTTTGAGTCTGAGAGAACTAATGTCTATATAAAAAAACATTTCTCCAACCATCTCATATGTCACCTCTAAGAAATATGCAGTTTAAACAAACATTCCTTTAAAATGGCTTTTGTAGTCTTCCTAAGTCTTTCCTATGTGTTAATTTCTTGAAAGGATTTTTCCCATGGTTGGTCTTCATTTTGGATTTCTCAATGGAGCTTCATTTTGAAATTATGCTCTATAGCAGGAACTGCATGGATCACATGTCAATCCCTTATCAGTTAGTGATGACTTCTATTATTGGTAAAGTCTGATTCTTCCACTCTATTAATTTTCTAACCTTTTTTAAATTTAAATCATGGTCACAAGAGGATGTTTTCCCTGCTTATTTTCTAGGATTCTGATTTGTATTTCATCTTAATTAAAACCATAGCCAGAGGAGAAGTTAGAAGACAATGACCCATACAGGTTTTCCAGTTTACAATAGTACAGTTTGTGTTCTTTACTTGATAGAATACATGATGAATATAGAGCTTGGAATATGTTTCTTTTACAGACACAAACAACTGTCTTCAAGAAAGATTGGTTGTTTCAGAGGTTGTATTTTGGATTTTTGGGGTGGTGAGGGGAGGGGAGTCTTTTTTTTAGTACAGGGTCAGTGATCTTCTCTGGAAATTAATCCACAGACCATCTTCAGTCAAGTTGGTATATGGGATTAAACAAGTGGAGTTGACATGCTTGTCAACCATTTTCACTTAAGTTTTTTTATTTTCCCTAAAAATAAAACTGTTAGGTAAACTTCACTTTCACAAGAATTGTCAGCTTAAGTAAAATTTTAACTTCTTTTATTAAATATAAAAAAAGTGTGATGAGAAAATTTCAGAGAATTTAGCTCTGGGAGATATATTTGACATGTATTTTTCTCTCTATGGGCTAAGTTCTCATGTGGGACTAAGTTGTGTGAAAATAGGTATGGTCTGGTATGTTGTGAGTTACTTTGCTTAAAGAGCCTTCCTGAGAAGGAATACATTTTATATATACCATATACGTTTTTTGAGTTTTCAGCCTAGAAAAGAGTAAAGATAAAGTATTTTGACAATATATGATTTGATGCTAGTAAGAACATTTTAAGGTAATTATCAGACAGTAAAACTAGCTTTACTACTCAAGTCTACTAGTTTTATTGAATTCAAGACAGGAGAAGATGAAGATGATACTTTGAAAATTATGTAAATGTTACTTCTTAATGAAGTCCTTTGAATTAAAATACTAGTATAACTTTCTTTTTTTCCTTTTTGTAGAGTAATGCTTTTTTTCAAGAAAATGTCTGTTTCTGCAGGAAACAGATCAATTTGCATCAGTAAAACCTTGCCAGTTAGTAACTGAGAAAAACTGTGGACAATTTATTCAGCTGAGAGCAGGCAGTTCTGAGTTTAAACACCACTTTTGTGTTTTAGTATTTTACTATATTTTCTTTTCCGTGCTGGTGATTTGTTTCTAAATATATGCAGACAAGTAATGACTGTGTCATCTATGCTTTCCTAAAACATAATAGCTGCTAAAATAGTGTGTCACATAAATGTCTTTCAATGTCTGCCATCCTGTAATTTCTGCATTTATCTGCTGCACACTTATGGAAGCAGAGACATCAAAAGAGACTAGCCCTGTTTGTTTTTTTTTTTTTTTACACTGTGGCTTTGGATTTACCTCCAAAGTCACAAAGTCAATATGCCTATCTGTCACCTTTGCATTCCCATGCTTAGGTTGAGTATAATCCAGTACTTGGAAACATGTTTGATTGTTAGAACCTGGGTATTTTGAGGGGATGTAGTGTTATTTTGAGTACAGAATTATTTAAATTGCCCAAATGAAGTGATTTTTAAATCTGCCATGAGCTACCTTTATCTGGAGCTTTATTAAGACATAAGTACCAAAGAACCCCAGCTAATGGGAAAGACTTTTCAGCACTTAATGTTGTAATCTATTAATGGCATGCTGCTGATTTTTATATCCAAGAGCAAATCAAAACATCCATCTTTTCCCCCATTTTCCCACTTGGAAAATTAGTGGGATGAGAATCATTCATCTCAAAATCCTGTTTGCACTGATTCTTGGATGTCATCTTCTATGCTTCTAAAATGAGTCTTTTACCATTTTCTGCAAAGAAAAACACAGACAGAGTAATACTAATGAAATTCCTCATTATATAACATAATATGATGATACTGTAAAAACATTAGCAGTTGCAACAAGGTATATCTGCTAGACAAGTAATTTTAATTACTTACACGTCTAAGTGTACCCATCTTGAGCCTCCTTGTAGCTCCTGAGAACTACAGAAGGACCTTTTGTGTTCTTTATCAATAATTTTTTAAATTCAGTGGGATGTTTGTTTGTTTGTTTTTTGGCTTTGTTTGCTTGTTTGTTTGTTTTTTTAAAGCGCCAGTAAAGACATGGTCTTTTCCTGGGGCTTTTTGTTCAGACACAAATCATAATTGAAAAGCAACGAAGAAATAGACATTTTTACTGCAGTGGTGTGAAGTTTACAAATGCAAAATGTCCTAGTATCATCTGATACAGTCTTTTCTAGGCTCTTTGAGATCCAGGCTTTCTACCATTTAGAGACTTTAGTTTGTTTATTTTGTTTATTATTATGATGTTTATTTTGAATTGTGAAAAAGGAGGAAAGAGTTTGAAACATTATAGATACTCCAGAACAGATCTCTGCACTCGACGATAATGAACATCTTGTCATATCTACTCTGTTAGGAGGGAACATGACTTGCCATACTTGCAAGTTATATCTGATGATCTATCACTTGAAAAGAAGTAATTAATTTTTTTGGACTATAATAAAGTGTGTTTTTGAGTTATTTTGAGTTTTATCCAGCAAAATAAAAATGCACTATGGAGAAAGTGATATGGAGTTTATTGCTTGGACGATGGCAGTATTTCAAGAAATACAGAACTAGTTAAATAAAAATGTTGGAACCCATCATTGTCTCACTACAAACTAGCAAGTTTTGTCTCACTAAAAGCTTTCATGTTATTTTGTTAGCTGCTATATTAAGCAGACAACAGCTGCTAGCTGGCTTGCATATAGGTCTGTACTTACACTCGCAATGAGTCATTCTTATTATGCTTACCTTTGGGTTACTTAAAATAATATCTATCACCTAGTCATTCCTGTATCTGACACTATCTGCTTATAATACCATTTCTTCAGTCTGAATTTCCCACTAGAAGATACGTTGTCATGGCCTCATAGGAATGAATCTTCTTAAATTATATTTTTCATTTCAATGGCTAAATGATTTTAATTCTTTCTCAGATAGTAAAAATTCTGCTTTCAAGATGCTTATAGGAGCAAACTGTCCACTTAAGCATAAGGTTTGAGTAAAAATTTAAGATTTCATAGAAATTTGATGATACACAATGGTTTATAATGCAAATCCAATCGGACCTGAAGTAATATATACTCTGGATGTTTTGGTATTGAAGAATAAGAACAGGAAAAACTTTCTCAATCACTAGGCAGACTTCCCTTTGAATTTTCTTTGTCTGTTTGGATGCAGTTTGCACTGGTCTTGGACAAGAGGTCATCACTTCTTTTGGGTGAAATCACGCCACTTTTGCTTCCATCAGTCAGAAGATGAGTCAACCACAGTTGCCTGTGGTGATGTTTGGGTACATCTTAGAGTAGGATCAGTCTTTTTTCCTTCACTGAAGAGATTGTGCTCAGGCATTGATGAGCACAAAGATCAGTAGAGACATCTGTTATTGTTCATTTGAGGCACATCAGGGATAAGAGATGATTAACTTATAAGCCATTTTTATTCCTGCACAGGTTTACCATTCTCTGAGTGTATGTAAGGATCTTGAAATTCTCTGTATAATATGACTTCTTGACTAAATTTTGTGAAGATGCTGCATGTCGATGTTAGGAGATGCTTACAGTGGAGTTGAAGTTTTGCATCATAAGGTAGCTAAAATTATCTTTTATAGTTCGGATTTTTTTTTGACAACTTAAATACAGTGATTTTTCTTACTTAAAAATGCCAGGCTTATTTTGATAATTTCAGACAGATTATTTTCTCCAGTACATACAGCCATATGGTAGTGTTACATGTTTTGAAGGCCTTTTGCCTACAGCTGGATCTTAAAGCATATGTAGCATATGTAGCTGTCCCACAGATTCCAAACTTTAAATTCTCAAAAATCCAATTTTGTTTACTCCTGGGCCAGAATGCCTGAAAAATTTTACTGGCTTTTAAAACTTGGTCTCACCTAGTCTTTAGTTTTTGACTACAGTCAGTGACTTTGATTCTGTTTCTACAACCAACCAGCAGAATTCTAAGCTTTAGGCAATTTAGTAGCTGAGCACTTGCTTATAATTCTGAAGAACAGGGGTTAGAAAACTTGACTCTTATCTGTCCGAATCAGTCAATGCTTCATGCCTTCCACGCGGAAAAAAGGTTTGGTCTCATATTCACCTTGGGACTGTCATCTCTCTTTTTGTGGTGGATTCATTGTACCACTTGTCTTACCAGGACCTAAAACACTCATTCAGAAATGAGAGAATTCTTCTTAAGACTAGTAATGTTCATCATGCTTCCTGTTTTTCTTAGCAGTCTTTCAGTCACCAAAATGGGAATATTATACCTTATTTCTGAATCAGATCTTACAAGCAAATAAGTGATCTTTTGAGTGACTGGGAGCATGGCTGTGAGATGTCATCTTCTACCTTGTTTCTACATATTGGATTTGGAAGATTTGTCTAGGGACTGAGAGTAGGGCAGTGAGTCAACATTTGTAACATCTCTTGCTTAAGTTACTTTACTGCCATATAATTTTTGTTATACCAAATTTAATTTAATGCTAACCAAGACTCTGCCAAACGTCTTAAGTGTTAGTGTTGTAATTAAAAGTCTAACACAAACCATAGATTTGCACAGTTACTGAAAATGCTTTTCTGTACTCCCCTCCCTTAAACAGTCTCTGAGGGTTTGGAAAGCTGCAAATGGAACAGAACCCTGGCTGCAGGTGGAAGGTGAAACATGATAAGAACAAACAAAAAAATGTCGTTTTAAAATTGGACTTACTCTCGTGCGTATGGGTGTTAGTGGAGCTTCAAGTGGTCTCCAGATGAGTGAATCAGTACATTTTCCTTTTTAGCAAAACATCATAAACAATTTGTTTCACAGGACAGTAGGGCCTGCTTGCATCTGTAGGGATAAAGCAAGCAGGTTTTAGTAGTCAGTGCTGTAAGAAAAGGAGGATTGGGGCAGGGGGAAGGAGTTGTATTGTTTTGGCTTCCTTACAGCAATATTTAAATGCCGACTGTGTCCTAGGCCAGCTGGTTACAGTTAACCCTGTGCATTTATAGCAATCAGATCAAACATGTTCTAGAGACATCTGCTGCAGTATAGGAGCAGGACGGCGGGACAAAGAAAGAAGTCAGTTTACAGAAAATACATCAGCGTTTTCAGATGCTGTGACCCCAAAGGTACCCTGTCTGTCAGACAGTCAGTCAAGGAATTTATGTATTTTTCCAATGCTCTTTTATCATGCAGGTGTAGCAAGGCCTCAAAAGTAGAGCTCAAACACTTTTCCTCTTTTTCTGAGAGAAAAGTTTGTAACATAGGGTCTGCCGAGTCTTAACTTCACTCACATTTTACTTTACATGAAGGAGTTCCCTGTATTTTCCACTGCTTCTGTGAATCTTTGTGGATGCAAAGGTCTAGAAATCATGTGCAATCGTATTTTTAAAGGCTGTTTTTAAAAAATGAGGGGAAATGTGGAGGAAATGGCATCAAAGGAGACTGGGAGATTTAATTGAACAAATACTCTTTCATAGAGTACTTTTGTCTTACAGTGCCTCCTGTGACAGTGTCTAAAAGATTTTTATCTCTTTTCAATGATGAGGAAACTGAGGCAATGGTATAGGCAATTTACTTGGCTTTCCTGTGCAAGTATAATTAATGGATACTTAAATGGGATATGCATTTTAAATGAGTAAAATTAAAAGCTTTTTTTAAAAATGTTTTTAGTGGGGAAATGGGTCATGCAGAGCTCTCTCAGGATTTTGGACACAGCATTACTGAGACCCATTTCTGTGTATGTAGAAAACCCTAATAAACGTGGTTTGCTTAGCAAAGGTATATCATTGCTCCTGATGTGCAGGCAGAGAAAATGCTTGGAGTTGTGAAGACCTTAACAGGATGTTGCTAATGATATTTCAACCTTCTGTTTAAAGAGATTATATATGGAGAAAGAGAGGGAAGGGAAGTACTCTTACTAATTCTTGGTTTTGTTAAAAAATGAAGTTGTTCTGTTCTGATACTGATGTCATGATCAAATAGACACCTGCAGATTTATCACTGTTTCAGTTAAGCTGCATAAACTTAGTACCAGACAGGTTCACCCTAACAGAAATTTTATTTAAAGAGCACTGTGGACCTGATAAAATCTGTTTTCAGAGGAATGGGACAGATGTAAGAATACAAGTGGAGGTGTGATTATCTCACAGCTACTTACATCTGTATTAGTCAAAATCCCTGGTAAAATGTCCAAACGCACTTGTTCCTTTCCAAATAAACAGACGTTGCATGTAGGTGAACAGCTTGTGTTAAGAACGTCAAGCTGCTAATTAAATTCTGCAATAGTTTTCACTTTTATTTCATTTATCACCCAGTGAATATAATCTAAAAAGTATCTTGCAAGAGGGAAATTGTACTTTGTGGAACTTCATATCCCTGATAAAACCAGATCAATTAATGGTTCTTGACATCCAATTATCTCCCTGCCTGCTTTAAAAAAAAGAATGTGCGAGTTCCTGACCTTACATTTGATTATTCATATATCATCCATAACAAACAGAGGCAATAAAATATGTCCAACTTGAATGATTCTTTGTAATATTTACAACTTCAGAAGCTGGTTCATACCTTAAGACTAACTAAAAATTACTGTTCAACAAGGAACAGAGGGACCACTCTTTTCTTTGTTTTTTCTTTATGATCATGAACTGTATCAGTGAGTTTGAAATTAACTAATAGGTGGCACTGAGAACTCATTAAGAAATCAGTCTCTTTGAAATTGAATGTGAATAATGTCCAGCCCTCTTACAGATTGTGCCACTTGAGGATAGCAATGACAGACTATGATCATAGGAACTGCCTTATGATGAAGACATAATGCTGTGTAATTAAAGACTGTGTCTAGGTTTCTTTAGATCACTGGAGACTATCAGCACTTGTTACCAGACACAAAATTTTTACTTGTTTTTTAGAGACCAGATATTCCAAAACAAGTCAGTTGAGTAATTTTATAACATGGAATATCACAGGAGAGCACAGTATCACAGCAGACAGGGAGGCTTGATAAGTATTCTGTTTCTTTTGGATCTGTCTTTAGCAGAAATATTTAATCTGTTTCTTTTCAAGGGAAAAAAATTAAAATACCTATCTTCTGAAAAATACTGAAAACTAGTAAGTGGTGCTTTTTCACATTTTGCTGTTATACCTTGTGTCCTTAGATTGTTAATTTTTCCCATATTGCACTGTATTTTGAGTGTGTTACTCCAGAATAAAAGGAAATTTATGTGAAATTTGAAAAGTATGTTCTGTTTCATCTTTTAAATGCAAGTGAGTAGATACGGAAAGAATATCTGCTCTTGTGGTGTTGTAATATATATTGTAAATTAATTACATTTGTACTTCAAGCACTGGCTTCTGTTATGGCTGGCTACTGTGATGAATGGCATACTTCTGTTTGGATCCATTAAGAAGGAATAACTGTGGTATTGGTATTTGGTCATTCATCTTTCAGAGAGGAGGAGATGACATCAAATCTCCTTTGAGCAAGACATCCTTGGGAGCTATATCACACCAGTGCAAGCACAAGGCCTTTCTACAGCTGCAGAACACAGTGCCCTAAACCTGCAGACTGCAGATGGCTTACCTAGGTGGCCAGGACACATTTTAATATGTATTTCAAATGGCTGACTCTCTGAAAACTCAGCTGAACAGCAGTCAGCAGCCTTGGAGCTGACTCTGGGTTTAAATGAGGAGGACAGCACTTTGCTTGGGCTGCATGTTGCTACTAGATTATGCTCCTGGCCATGAGTTCCATCTGCTGCACCGCTTTGCTTTGTGGTGGGATTTTTCCTTTATTGAGGAAGGGGACCATTGCCAAAATGATCTGTTTCTGAGACATTTTGCCTAAGTCGAATTCTTGACATTTTTAATAGAAGGTAATGTGGTTGTATTTTTGGAACGAAAATGCACGTTTCATGGAGTGAGTGCAGATCTGCCCACAGCTTTACAGCCAATAATGGCCAGTATGAACTGGCACATTTCTGTCCAGATTAGTTACATCTGGAAAGAAAAACTGTTTTGTTGTCTCTTTGCCAGGACATTCACAGCTTATTAGGATGCAAACTCCTCTTACCTTTTGCATGGTGGGTGTCTGGGTTAGTTTACATGTCCTGAAAATGTGGGTTTGGTGCCTTGTTCATATCTGTTCAGGTAGTATCCTGAGAATGACAGTATCTCTATGTTGATATGTTCTTAACAGATTTAAAAAGCAACTAAGATTTTACTACTGCAGTAGGACATTTGGGACCTAGTAACTTATATTGCCCTTTACAGTCAAGCCAAGCCAGACAGTCTGATGGGGCATTGCAATGCAGTTACTCTCACTAGGACCAGATGGAGCTGCACTGTCACGTTGCAGTTGCCATGGGTAACTGCAGTAAAGGCAAATTCAATATTTCGAGGTTTGAGTTCCGTATCTCAGTATTCCCATGGGGTGTATGGATCCATTTTCTCTGCTGTCCTCTTCCTCCCGTGGGTCATCACTCACTTCCTGTGCTCTATATTCTTACAAAGTAATGCTTTAACTCACTGTTGCAGTCTTTCAATAGTATCTAAAGGTATTTTGCAGTGATGTGGGGAGCAAATTCCGAATAATCATCTGAGATAATGAATGAACCTGGCATAGTGCGTTTGAAGCTGTGAAGAACATTAGAGGTCAAAATCAGCTTTGCCTTGTACCCTTTGCCTTCATCCAAAGTCGGGAGTGGCAGTTGAAGTTCTGTCCTAGGGTTCTCGTTTGCTTTTTGTACCAGGAGCATTTACAAGGCTAGGTTTTATTAAAGCTGATCAATCTGAAGCTAGATACATGCTGAACACGCTGCCCTTTTGATACAGTCAGTACTTGCAACATCCTGATCAGAAGTTAAAATGTGTAAGTATTAAAATTTATTAAGATGCTAAGAGTCTTAAACCAATGAAGAAATAGAGCTTTGCTGCACCTTTATTTAGCATGTCTCTTTTTCTGTGGTTTGGGGCGTTGTCCCCTAAACCAGGAAAAAACAGAACAAGAAAGGAAAAATAGCTTCTGCATGGAATAGTTTCAGGCCTCCACAGTTTAAAAAACCAACTAATGCAAACATTTTGAAAAAAAGGATTATAAGGTTAATCATTCCATCAATCATATCATTAATCATATTCAGAAGTGTAGCTTGCTTTTCAGCCTTTTAATGCTAAAGATGGTTCTGGTAGACCTTCCTGTAAATTCCAACATGCATCTATCCAACTTGACTCCAAGTGATTTGTTTTCACTTCAAAATATCTCTTCTTTTCTGAGTAGTATCTCTCTGGCTTTCTGCATGTTGATGTTCAACAACTCTAACAAAAATAATGGTTATTGCAGATGTCTGTCAACCACAATATCCAAATATATTTTAAAGATTGGTAGTTTTGTGCTATATATCCATTAAGTAATAATTATTTTTATAAACTTGATGCAAATTATATATATGTATAGTCTCAGATCCACAATGTTTCTGGAACATATTCTCTTTTAAGAATGGCTTGGTTTGGTTTGGTTTAAATAATTGTAATCCAATTAGTTTAAAATCCCATTAAATGCTATAAATACTGCATCCATATATAGTGGACAGACTCTTCTTGCAGCAAGATAATCCTTCTGATGTTGGTTTGGAAAATAATGCAGACCTGGAAGAAGAGATGAAAGGTCTTGACCTTTCCTTTAATACTCAAAGATAGCCCCTCAAAACTCACAGAAATGCTTCTGTGCAGCTCTTACTCATTGTTCTGCAGAACATATCTTCAGCAGGTAAGGCAAGGGAAGGTTTCAGCAAGGAACAAGAATAAAATAGCATAAATAGTAACCAGCCTAACCAAAAAAGTGGGTTCTCTCCTGCTGGGACTCCATCAGAGTTCAACTGATGCAGAAATAGTACAACTTAAATTGTTATCACAGGAGATAGTGTCTCACAGAATTGAACTCTCAGATTCTAAACCCTCTTTTTACTGACGGTGGATGCCATAATATTATCTTTAAGAGGAAGAAATGTGCATTGAAAAGAGTAGAAGGTAAATTAGAGTCAAGACGTAGGATAGAGTAATGTACCTCAATGCTTGCTGTAGTGAGTAGCAAGCTTTTACGTATTCCATTAAAAGGTAATAAGGGCTCCAAAACTGGCAGTTCCATCAGGGAGACATCCCCATGACTCATCTTGCGTAAGCAGAGCTGAGTCCTCATGCCAAAAATAGAACAAAATATTCCCATTCTAGGAAGCAAAAGAAACAGAGTTGTGGGGAAATATTTTTCCCGGTTTTTCCTTTTTTTTTTGTTTTTTCTTTTTTCCTTTAGCTTTATTTTAGTTGTGATTTTGTGACTCTTAATTAAGCATATTTTCATAAACTCTAAATCTCAAGCATGGCATTAGAAAAAATCAGTCAGGTGTGCTTGTATGTGTAACAAATTGTTACCACAACAAGATCATTCAGTACCAACTATTTTAATTGTGATAATTTTCAATTTGGATGGACATTCAATTAAAAATGGACATTAATTGCCCTATGTTCCATCATAATTTTAGAAATTGTGTCTTTTTAAGGATGTTAAGGAGTTAGATGTATGGGAAAACAATCCAAGTAATTTTTTTTTTCTTTTATATTGTGTGACTGTTATGGTTTAGATAAAAAAAAAGAGCCATATTTTTACTGTGTTTTCATACCACCATGCCCAAAGATGTATTTTTTGTATCTTATATTTTGTCATAATACTATTTTTAAACATAAGATGTTAGTCATAAGAAGTCAAGACTTTTGAAGTAGCAGTAGCCATGACAACCTTCACTCTTGGGGGTGCAGTACAAGGTCTGTCGCTGTGTGGCTGGACGTATACTGCATGTGACTGGATGAAATGTTACCATGCATGGTAAAATTACTTATGACTTCATTAAAGACTACTTTTTCTAGGTCATGCAACAAATTATACCATGCTGCAATTCAGGAAATTGCTGTGCTTGTTCCATCAAACAAAAGACACTGTTGTGCAAGCAAGGTCTATTAAACAGGGAATATTTTGTGGGTTATTTTTATTTCTTTCTATTTTCAGTTATCTTGTCACGTTCTGCTTACTTTTCTTTATTTCCTTTCTTTCTTTTTCTTATTTTTCCTTTTTTTTTTTTTTTTTAATTCTGTTTTCTGCTCTTAATCATGCTTTCTATTTGGTGAATTTGTAAAACAAGTAAATAGACTATTTTTTTAAACTTTCTTGGAAGATGCACATGTTTTTTAACCCCATCTGAGTTGTACTGACCTTTAACAGCATAATTCTCACTGCAGACAGTTGGAATAATTGAGATGTCTTATGATACCTTGAAGTATTTCAGAATTAAAGTATGACACGTTTTGTGAAGACATGTTTTCCCTGAGGACATGTGGGGCTCACCAAGGCAATATTTAGATGAGTGATGTTCTCTTGAGCACCATCAGTATTCATCAATGCAGTTAGAAATGTTGGAGTGAAACTCTGAGGCCCGTGTCGTTACTGTACTGCAAAAAAAATTCTGTGAGCAGGGTTTAAGCTTTGTGCATAATAGCAAAGATGTTTATGCTCATGTATGCTTGTCAGTCTATAAATACCAGATTAATAGAATACCAGAACTGCATTTAGCAGGCATTAAAAAATGGTGTTTTCTACAGAGTTTTTATCAAAAATTCAAACACATTTTTTTAGTTCTCAGGTAATAATTAATATGATGGGAAATTATGTTATGAAGAATTTAATCTCTATGCAGGTTATAGTTTTGTTGTAAGACAATTCTGTACAGGTTTTACAGTAGATCTGAAACAAAGTAAAACCTATGGTTTTTTGAATTAATGCTGTCCATTCTATAATAGTGAATGAGAAAATGATAATGAAACTGCAACTAGTTCAAAAATAGTAGAAATTTATATACTTCAGTGATATATGCAGAGAGCATATTAGGAGCTAAATTAAAGTTACTTAGAAAGTCTAGTTGTGCCATTTCTTGTATTTTTGAATGCATCTGTAAAACCTTCCTTATCTTTAAAACAATTCTATGCACATGGTTTAGTTTATGTTTTTATGTCTCTAAAATACAGTATTTTAACAAATATAAAGACAATATTCCAGAAATAATTTTTGATTGCAAATTGCTCATTAGTAGTACAATTTAAAGATACATTAATTATGGTTACATACTATTATTATATATTTTTATATACTTATTATAAATAAATATATTTATTTGATCTAAAAT
>VXBS01005766.1:90133-177195 GCA_013400255.1 Sitta europaea
ATCAAATCAAAGAATACAAATCTTCAGGTTAAGAAACTGCTGCATTACTTCTCTGAATGCTAAGGAATTTTTATGTTTCAGTTGGAATTTTTACCTAATTGAATTAGAATAAAGCTAACCTAGATTTTTTATAAAGTTGCTTGGGATTGGAATAGGAAAAAAGTGTATCCAGGCAACAGCACCTTAGCATCTTAGATCCACTTACTCAGTATTGAAACCATCTTCTGATCGAAAAAGAACAATTTACATAAACTACTTGTTTTATATATTGTTTGCATGTCTGGATTTCTGGTAAATGTGGGAGTTCCTCCACATTAATACACAGCTAACAAGAAGTTAAGAGTTAGTTCATGTGTGCCTGTGTTGTTAAAGGGGTACACATCAAGCTGCACTGACAGCAGTGTAAAGTGAGATGTTTTGAGAGGCAGTGACCTCCGTACTTGAATGCAAATATTGCATTGACTTTCAAATGGCAAGAGGAGGTTAGTGTAAAAACTGTCCTCTGGTTTAAGGGTCTGGTGGCACCTGCTTCTTGAGGAAACTAGTGTGAAGATGTTCTGTTCTTGCTCCGTTGGGGTAGCAGGGATCTGAGGTCTCCTGTCCTTGAGCCTGTGCATGGTGACCCTGCCTGCTTAGAGGGAGGATGGTGGGCCATTTGCTCTAGTCCCCAGAAACAGTCTTTCTCACCTGCTTTCTCACTGTTTTGAAGGTTTGAAGCATCTGTCCTTGGACAGCGTTTGCTTCAGAGACTCCCAGTGCCCACCCACCCTTTCTGCTTTGTGTCTGCATGAGCAGCACTGCACTGCACTGCATAGGAGACATCGTATGAGATTCAGGCCTGGTGGATTAATTCTCAACCTCAATGGGCCACATTCTGGTTTTGCAATGTGTAGAGCTCTATCTAGAGCAAGAGCTGTCATAGTTTACTGGATTCTATATGTTTTTTCAGATATGTTTCTTGAGACACGTATAGTCACACGTGTCTCAAGAAACAGTCTTGGAGGGCGGGGGACGGGGTTGCAGTGCACCGTGGACCATGACATTTAATAAAGTCATGTGTGCTAAACAAAACACCTGGGAAATTCCAGACAGGAAGGAAGAATTTGGGGAAGAGCTATGTTCACTAAGTCGTTTCACATTTTGTAGTGTGGGGACAGATTGGGCGTGGCAGCTTTTCCCCAAGGGAAATGAAGAGCCTGGCAGTTTTGGGTGGTGCTGTCCAAGAGCTGTCAGTTCCAGGTTCTCTTTTGGCTTGGTCAAATTGGTCTCTAATGCAAAGAATCACAGAGGTGACAATCTTGCTTGTGATCCAGCATCTTCCACTAGAGTTTGCTTTTCATTTTTGTTCATTTGTACAAATTAAGAGATAAATCTGGTCCCAGGAGAGCTTCTTGTGATCAGCACAGAATATTCCCATGCACTGCATAGGCCAGTTACATGCTGCATGTTTGTACCTCACGTGACAGTATGAGTAAACTGACTAATCAGATGATAATTGCAGTACAGCTGGCATATTAAATTATGTAATAAATACATAATTACTTCTTTGCTGAACTTAGACATAATCATGTCAATCGTTCTGGTATGTTTGACTTCATACTTTCAAGATAGATCAGTAATTACTGTATTTGAAGAAAATTTTCTCTAAGGTATACAGTATTTGAGCATGTGGAAGGAGAGCATGGACTATGTTTACTCTGAAAGGTGATAGTTGGGTTTTTCTATTGACTTGTGGCAATTGTGACTACTCTTTTCCTTTCTCTTTGGCATTGTACATATCATAAAGTCGGTGATAGCCCATTTCTAAATCTTTCTGTGATAGAAGAATTGCTTCCAATATTATATTTTTTCAGGACTACACAATTTTGGTGTGTTTCTTCTGAAACACTTAAAGTTCTATATTTAATATAGAAGATTTGAAGATACTCATTTTTATTTTTTGTTTTTTACTGTATGTTGAGCTGAACCAGCATAAAAGAAACCTGTCTCATAAGCCAAAAACAACATTAATCTGGAGGGCAAAATGTGGAAGAGGATAAATAAAGGAATATATTGAGAGCCTATGCTTTGTGGTGGTAAAGAGTTCATTATTTCTTGAAAGGAATTCCGTAGGGATTTTTTGTAAGTTGGTTGTTTTTTTTTGCGTATATTTTTTATTGTTGTTTTCAGCTAATTTGTTGAAATAAAATGCTCTGACATTTTTTCTGAGTACTTTTGAATGGCTCAGGAAGCTTATTAAACAGCCTAGAACAATGCTGGGGTAAAACAGTGGAAAAAACTCTGCTCATAAATAAATTATATTTACTGACAGGAAGTAGTGTTTTTCTCTGGTAATGATTCTGGCATGATGGCATGATAATGCAAATTGTCCTGTAGTTCTAAAAGAATAGGGGAATTTTTTTATTTTTTTTTTAAATATTTATTTATTTATTTTGTAGCTGCTTGAGAATACTTCATTTTGTAAGAATTCCTTATTTTGGAAGAATTTATCTGTATCTTAACTCTTGTGTGAAATATTAATTTCAAATTCCAGCTCCTTGAATGCTTATAACAAAGCCACACGGTAAGTTTAAAACACAAGTTACTTGTTAATGATCAGGTAATGACCTCTATTTAAAAACTGGTAAACTTTTTTCATGACACAAGTGATAATGTTGAAGTTGCATGTCTATATAGACATATGCTGTGTGCCACACACAGCAATCCTGTGTTATTTATTCTGAATAATTCAGGGAAAAGAAGGGCCATGAAGCTGGTGAAGGGTCTGGAGCCCAGGTCCTGTGAGGGGTGGCTGAGAGAGCTGGGGCTGTTTGGCTTGGAGAAAAGGAGGCTCAGGGGAAATGTTATTGCTCTCTACAACCGCCTGAAAGGAGGGTGGGCTGAGGTGAGGGTCAGCCTCTTCTCACACACAACCAGCAACAGGGCAAGAGCAAACAGCCTCGAGCTGCACCAGAAGAGGTTTGGATTGGATATTAGGGGAAACCTAATTGAAAAAGTCTGCCTGGGTTGAATCACCATACCCAGAAGTGTTTGAAAATCATGTGGATGTGGCATTTAGAGGTGTGGTTTAGTGGTGGACTTGGAGGGGCAACATCAACTGGCTTGGACTCGATGGTAATATTTGAGATGTTTTCCAACCTAATGGAATTTATGGTTCTAAGACTTGCCTGTGGAAAAGATGTATTTTTAGTAGTAATTTTGTTAAATTGTTAATAAAATAAGACTACCCAAAACTTGTAATTGAGTTCTGATTATCTGTGCTTGCTTTCTCACTGTTTTGAAGGTTTGAAGCATCTGTCCTTGGACAGCGTTTGCTTCAGAGACTCCCAGTGCCCACCCACCCTTTCTGCTTTGTGTCTGCATGAGCAGCACTGCACTGCACTGCATAGGAGACATCGTATGAGATTCAGGCCTGGTGGATTAATTCTCAACCTCAATGGGCCACATTCTGGTTTTGCAATGTGTAGAGCTCTATCTAGAGCAAGAGCTGTCTTTGTTTAGTAGACATGTGTGGCTACACGTGTCTCAAGAAAACATATCTGAAAGAACGAACAGAATTAATGCAAAGTTGTGAGGGAGGTGTGGGACCTCCATCACTGATAATGTCACAAGACAATGATTTCATCTTAAAGATAATTCAAGTCTTCAGCAGGCAAGAGAGAACAGACTTGCTGTTCCTGGTGAGGAGCTGATGAGCTGTATTACGTATAACTGGAGCTTGTGGAAGTTCCTCTGAGCCTTGCAAATACTGAATTGCAGTGGCAAAGCTGAGAAATAGCAGACTGTCAAATCACTGTCTCAGGACAGTGCCAAATAGGCTCCACAGCTTGAAAGCATTCTGCAGTTGATTAAAGTGCTGTGCTCAGTGCTGTGCTAGAGAGCTATGAGAAAGCAAGATACTTCCTGCAGAAAACAATGCAGAATTTAAAACCGCTTTAGGACTCAGAATTCAGCATCCCTGTTATCTAAGTTAAAATTTTTATAAGGTGAGAACAAGGACTGAAAATTTATTGAAGCAAGAATCTGTTTGATATAAAGAAAAGATGATTTAAGACTAAAAGTCTATAGTATAAAGAAACAAACAAAGACTTGTCTGTCTCAGCTTTTATGTCATCAGCAGTCACAGTGGGTCTCTGTAAGCAGAGTACATTCTGTATATAATGTGGCCATAGTTATTTCTCTTTTTCAAATAGTGGTGGGAACAAATTTGAATTCTGTTTCTGATTTTGTACTTCAGTAAAAAAACCTAAGGTTTTAATTCTTACACTGCTACAGAAACAATGTTAATTTATAATATGTACAGGAAAGAAAAAAATATGGAAAATTTATGTTCCTATAAGTTGAATTGAATCTTAAATGTTTGAAGAAATTGCTTCAGGAAAACTGTGTTAAGAGATGATTTTGTGTTCTCTAAAGTGGGCATAAAACAAACCAATTAATGTAACCTAGGATGGCATATGTTCTGTCAATATGTTATTACATGAGTTATTAAGATAATTAAATGACCTGTCTCAAGGTGCTTAAATAACTTGGTGCTGGTAACAAGGTTAACAGGGTTTGATCTACAAGTCACCAGCTTGTATGTGAAGATGGATTGTGTAGGCAGAGCTAAAAGTAATGATGCTCCTGGTCTGCTTCAAAGCAGTCCACTACTGTGCTTTAAAACAACGTTTCCTGTGTTTAGGGAATGAGTTTTCTAACTCCCAGGGATGTTGCTGTGAACACTGAGTGACATAGCCTCCTACAAACAAACTTCAGCTGTTACCAGTTCAGAAATTTATGGCCCCAGAAAAAAAACCCAGTTTCTCTGACAATTAATATAAATTTTCAATTAAATAATAATAAAATCTTATTTCTAATGAGTTTTGTTTAATTATGTCTCTGGACTGTGTGTTCTGTTGTGTCAAAAATATTATTATTCAGTGCAGTGTTTTGCCTGGGCTTTGTTAGAAATAGAGTGAGGTAGCGTAATATAATTCATGGCTATTTGTGAAATGAATTTGTTTTGCATGATGAATTAATGTACAGTTATATCAATAACCTGATTCAACCTGTACAGAGCAAGGGCACTGTTTTTAAAGTTATGCTCCCTCTGGGCCAGTTTCATAAATTGAAATTGCTTGCTAATGACTTGACCTTTTGTGGAATTTTATTCAGCAATATTGTACATAGATCCAAGGTTTCTCTGCTATGCAAAGAGATTGGTATTAGTTGAAGCATATTCTGATCTTTTGTTTACACTGCAGAATTCAAAAATTTTTTTTACACAGACCTCCTTTAATTTTTACCTGTTGATAGAACTGACCCTTGCTGAGTTAATCAGTAAGAGAGCCAGCATTTGCCAGACTTATTCTAATAACTGGACAGTTAATTTTCATTAAAGCTAATATGATTTAGGATAATTAATCCAACTATATATTTAGTTGCTGAAATACATAAACAAGTTTTAACCTTAATATTTATAAATATTAAGCTGTTAATCATTGAGTAGGAAAGTGTTGTTAGATGCATCAGAATTGGAACAGAATGCTAGTGTGAGACAATTATGGTGTCAGATGTGATGTGAGAAGGTACTACATTATTTTGTTACATAGGTATCTTTTTCCCTATCAGTGGGTGAAGGGAGTGTTTACTGTGCCCCTGGCTTTCCTCTTAATTTTTTTGTATCAGTGTAAGGAAGCAGGACCTCAATGTTTATTTTCAAAACTGAAACCCTATGGGCTTGCAAACTGATACAAAGTTTGCAGGTGCTTTCTTCAGGACAAGTGATGATAAGGCCAGTTATACAGGTGATGCTTCAGAATTTAATGAGTTAGCAGTTTTGGGACATTGGTATGATCTAATGTTTCTTGCTATCATACTCTGGGATTGAAAATACTCCAAAAACTGTTGTAGAGTTGTGAGGCTTCAAGTATGTGATGGAGAAAAAATTGTGGAAGGTTTTATGGTCTAATAACTCTGGGTTGGCTTTTTTCAATTCTACTTGCAAGCTACCTGCTGTGCTTTATTTGTGAGGAAACATGTATCCTCTAGTGAGAGGCTGTTGAACTGGTATACATTAGCCTGCTGGTTAGCTGCTCATCGCAATAAAAGCAAAAACCCACCAAGGATAATGAAAAGATCAGAGGAATAATGACAGACTTGGAAGCCCTTCTAACCTACTGCAAAGTACACTGATTCAGGCACTTGCCATCATAAAATACCAAATAAATACCATCAGAGGGGGAATGTTGGGTCATTGTACTTAGTGCAAAATCTAAGATGAATTACAGAAAAAAACCCCTCACCTCATTAACTAATTGGGGGACATTCCACTTGTGGTTTGAACTGACAGCAGAGAAACCCTTTGCTTGGACAACTTTTGCACTGCTTAGTTTGTTCCAGTCTGTGTCCCTTCAAAAGATAACACATTTCTTTGACTGCAGACTTTCCATCTACTGCATGCGTAGTTACTCCTTTTGTGGGAGGTCTCTGAAATCAATTAAAATGTGTTGCTAAACCATAGATGAAGCTAAAACATAGATGTTTAGATGAAGGTAAGGCTTCAGACTGTAGTTGTAATGCTCTTCCAGTTCGATGTCCTGAAAAATTGTTTTTATTGCCAGAAGGATGTCTTCTGCTATGGGAAGAAACATAACAAAATATTTATATAGTGGAAAAGAGCTAGATAAATTTCATACTCATACTCATTTCATACTCAACAGGAAAAATGTTTTATTTAGTGGTTTATTTTAAAATACTTCTGGTGCAGCCACAGGAATTACTTTGGTAACTTCCCTATGCAAAAGTTGTAACATTAGTACTGCAGAGAGACTGCTACAATGACATCTTTTCTTGCTGTTGTTCAGCTAGCTGCTTCACACCGACATTAATTTGAAGCAGAAACAAAGTTGAATCCATCCAGGATATTGAGTGTTTGCTTGGGATATAATCCTTACCCAATAGCATTAGATACTGCTCAGAAAAAAAAAATGCTGTTAGTGTGAGACTGAGGAAAAATAATAATTTGAAATTTAAGTGGTTACTAAGAGAGAGGAAAGGAGTTCTGTTAAGAGCATTATAAAGCATTTTAACACAGTATTTATATAGATCGAAGTTAAAACAATTAAATCATTGCCATTTCTCCAGCATGTACTCTGTTGTGTGTGACTACTGTAATAGCACAAAAAGATCCTGATCTCTGTGGTTGGTAGATTCTTATCCTAGAGACCTAGGGATTCTTTTAATAATAAAACCCCTTATTCCTGACTCTGTCAACACATACCTTTCCCATTTATTTTCTACTTAATAGAATTATTTTAATTCCACTGGTGCCTCTCTGGAAACCTTAACTCAGTCACAAATGAAAACTGGAGTGTGGAGCATGTGAAAGATTCAGCTCTGTGGCTCTCCTGTACTGTTGAAAGTGTCGTGTTACCTCCTGCAAGTATGAGCAGTACTCTGTATCTGGGCAGGTGTGACTAGGTCATGTCCTAGGTGCTGCAGGTCTCAGGTCAGGCTGCTTGAAGCTATTCCTGTCTTTGTCTATCTGAATTCTAGACAATCCGTCCTAACTACCCCAGGCATTTTGGCACCTGTTACAAAGGTGGATTTAGCTTCTTACTGAACTATGAGTTGGAGTATAGACCTTCAATTTATAAAGAGAGGTACAATTCACCCCTAAAAGATTCTCTTTGAAATGATAGTTCTTAAAATTCTCCTACCTATCCAGTTTAGCTGAAATGTAAATCTCAGAGTCTGGATAATTGTGCATAATCTCTTAATCTAGCAGAGATTTTGCTTGTATTGCCTTCCTACCTAAAAAAAACCACCAGCTCTCATTTTCCACACTCTCTGGGACCTTCCTTCCTCATGTTCAAACCACCTATACCGGTATTTTTTTATTTTTTTTTTTTTGCTGGTGAATAGGAATTGCACAGGTCTTTGCTTACATTGCAGTTTCAGCTATCCTTTTCCATTTTAGATTTGTATAGTTGAAAAATCTCTGCATGCACTGGCATTTCTTTTGTTTCATGTCAGTTTTTTTATTCTTGCATCCAGCAATTTCTCTTCAGTTTTCTGTTTCTGCACTGGTTTAATTTTCTTGTTTCAATTGTTTTAATTTTCATCATTCGTTTGATACTAGATGCTTTTCTTTGTATGTATTTTTGGATATTATTGCTTTTACAGTTTTGTTCTGTGTGGATTTTACCTGTATTTTCATGTAAATCTATCTATTTCATAAGTAAGAAAACGTAAAATTTTAGGTTATATTTCTTAGAAACATTGTTATTGATGACTTTTCTGACAGTTCAAGTTTTGTAGAATGACATTATAGGTTTAAAAAGCATTATAGAATCGTCCTTGAACCTAGATTGAGAGACTGTATATGTCTTTAATTGTCTGTTACAGAATGACATTTATGCATCTGTTGCTGTTTTTAATTTTTATTTTATAGCTCCTCTCTGAAAAGTCTTTTCATGGGGCCTACAAAGTCTTAAAAAACCTGCAAGTTTAGTAGCGTCAGATGTTAGCAGTGTGGTGAACTTCAGATGAATCAGTGGCACATCCAAGAGTTAGACTACCCACACCATCTGTAATGAGTAGAGACCTGTGTGCTGATTGTGAAAGAAGGCTCAAAGACAATATTTTCTGAGTCATAGCCCCACCAAAATTTTTATAGCTGGTGTAGTTGAAGCTAAATTATGTATAGAGATATATTTACAATTCTCGAAGTGAAGGATTAGCTTTGCCCAGGTGCAAACACAGGATCTTGCAAAACAAAGCTGGAGCATGGTTCCTCCTGAACAGTCTTCAGACATAAAGACTTTTAATGTGTCTCTAATATTTACATCAGCAAAGTATGATGTGTCTTTAAAATAATGAATATAGAGCTTCTCATAATGGCAGTCCTGTCTCAGAAAATAAGATCTTCTTTCTCATCATCTTGGATATCTAAGAATACTTACAAGGTCTTCCTGTTTTTAATAGTAGCTGGCAAAATTGACAACAGCCATTACAGACTGTACATCCTTATTATGCAATTTAAAGTTCAATGAACTCACAGTTATTTTGAGGAACTGACTGTAGTAGAGACTGGTAATGGTGCCCCTGTAAGGAGGGAGGATGGTGTCTTAGGGTGTCAGATACACAGTCCTGAAGAATGTGAATCGGGTCAGAAGTAATGTTAGGCCCCTGAACTTAAGAAAAGCAGACTTCAGCTCTTCAAGGATCAACAGGATCCCCTGGGAAACTGCCCTAAGGGACAGAAGAGCAGAACAGAGCTTGCAGATCCTTAAGGAAGTCTTCCATAGAGCACAAGAGCTGGCAACCCCCAGGAGCAAGAATTCAGGCAAAGAAGGCAAGAGACTGGCATGGCTGAATAGGGAACTGCTGATCAAACTAAAGGAAGAGAAGCAAAAGCAGATAGTGAAAACAAGGACTCATATGCTGGGAAGGGTATAAAGATCCCTGGATTCAGTTATGTAGGGATGGGGAGAAGAAGGCCAAGGCAATGTTGACCTGAAATTGGCAAGGGACATAAAGAATAAGAAGGGCTCCTTCGTATGTTAGCCAGAACAGGAAGGTCAAAGAAAGTGACACACACACCACACACACACCCCCATAAACAATGCTGGAAAACTGATAACTGTAGGTAAGGAGAAGGCTGAGATACTCAATGATTTTTTTTTGCCTCAGTCTTCAATGGCAACCTATCTCCCCACCCCTCTCGAGAGGATTGACAGCAGGATGGGACTGGGAGCATCTGAGTACTCCCAACTGTAAGTAAATATCAGGTTCATGATCACCTGAGGAACCTAATTATACATAAGTCTGTGGGACCTGATGAGCTGCTTCCAGAGTCTTGAGGAAATTCACTGATGTAGTTGCCAAGCTGCCCTCCATGATATTTGAAAAGTTGTGACAGTCAGGCAAAATCTCAGGGGGCTGGAAAGAGTGAAATGTTGTACCCATCTTCAAAAAAGGTAGAAATGAGATCCTGTCAGCCTCACCTCTGTACCTGGGAAGATCATGGAACAGAGCCTCCTGAGGCACAGTGAGGATCAGGAGATGATTTGAGACATCCAGCATGCCTTCACCCCACCTGGAGTGCTGTGTCCAGCTCTGGGGTCCCCAGCACAGGAAGGATATTGACCAGTTGAAGGACTGCCACTAAGGTGGTCAGAGGGAGGTAGTACCTCTCCTGTGAGGAAAGGCTGAGGGAATTTGGATTGAACAGCCTGAAGAAGAGAAGGCTTTGGGTTGACCTAATTATAGCCTGCCAGTACCTGAAGGGAGCTGCAAGAAATATGGAGAGAGACTCTTTACAAGAGCATGTACAGGACAAGGGGAAATGGCTTCCAAGTGAAAGAGAGTAGGTTTAGATTAGGTATTAGGAAGGATTCTTTTACTGTAAGAGTGATGATACACTGACACAGGTTTCCCAGGCAAGTTGTGCGTGCGCCATCCCTAGAAGCATTCAGGGCCAGATTGGGTCTAGTGGAAGGTATCTCTGCCTTTAGACTTGATTGGAACTGAGAAACTAATATCCCCAGGTGAAATAATGTGCCAAAGTAATGAATTCAGCACTAATGATTGTCTGAGACTTAACACTGGTATTAAAATATTTCAATGTCATCTTGCAGTAGTTTTCTCTATGAACATGTTTCATGTGTAAAGCAAACAACTAAAGTGGTGTAATATTAATAACTAAGGTTGCTGGTTACAATATATTTGATGCCTACTGTGCATGTAAAGGTTTCAGATATACAATTAATATGTATGTTTTTATATTAATTTATTATTCTTTCTCTATGAAACTTCTCTATATTAAGCTCTGGTTTGGTAAAAATCATTCTGTCCCGTGTCTTTGCAACTCTCCATTTGGTGTAAATCATGTATAAGTATGATTTATACAATCTGAGGATTTCAGTGCATTTCCTTCTGTGTCATCAGAGCAGCAAATTGCATATTTGGAGCTTCATTGTTTGTGATTTTTGTTTCTCTTTGCCATTTCTGCTGTACTTAGATTGTTCACCAGAAGTGTAGCTAGTAAAATATATCAGAAGATGGGATCAGATAATATTTTTTTTTCACTCTTTTCATTTGTTTTAGGGAAAAAGACCTCTCAGAGGGTGGGAGAAAAATGTCTGCAGCACAGGGCAGCTGGGATTCCAAGAAAGGAAATGTAAGCGTGTGGAATGGCTGAAAACAGAATGGTTACGTGTAGATAGTAAAGGAACTACAGAGGAAACTCAGGGGAAAGACTACAGTTCCACAAGCACTGGACATTGGATTATTATTTTACTGTAGGCTAGTGGTAGAGTATGGACAGCTAAGAGAGCTGCCTATAGCTGAAAATTTATGGGGCTAAATGTCAAGTATTCTTATAGTACCTGATATCTTGTATCTTCTACAAAGATACCTTTCAAAAACACCCTGTGCCTCCTGCTTGAATTAAGAGAAGGTCAGAAAACAATTACTTCAGCAGTGGTAAAGTTGGTGTGCAAAAACCATTTCAGGATCCATTTTGTATCAGAACTGGGACTGTTCCAAGATGCTTCAAAAGTTATCCACAGAGATTGAGCATTTTTGTTCCTTTTTTCTCCTTCATCCTGTTTTGTTGGCCTTTTTTTTTCACAGCATTGTATATTATCTCTCTTATGACTCGTGGCTTATCTGACATCTTCCCAAACAAAACTACAATGACTGTGGCTGAACTGATAATAAATTGGACTAGATAGTAAGAAATGCTACTTGTGTGAGAAGCGAGAGCGAGATTGTTTGTATAAGACTAGATTATGATACCTCAGAGAATATCCCTCAAATACAAACACTGGTGAGGAAACTATGTCAGGGTGGATGTACAGCTGACAGCATTCCTGTGATTTTTCTGCTCTTTAGCTGCCATTGAGAGTGCTTGCAGAAAAACAAAACAGTTGTGGTGTGGGTAGTGGATCTAAGCCTTTATACTGCTATATCAGTAGTATATTTCTTCACTAAGAGCATAATATTTATAAAGCATAAAATTGTATGAAAGTAAGAAAAAGTGAAACAAATGTTGAATGATAGTACATTTTACTTCTGAGTTATTGCAGTAAAACTCAATGCTGAATTTTGTGCAGCATCACTTATTAGATACATGGTAAAAACCTCTATGTGAGGAATACTGTGTCCTGTCTGTGGAATCCTAACTTAGATTTAATTTATATCTCTCTAGCAGTGTATTTTTGTTGGTTTTGGTTTTGTTTTGTTTTTTAATATAAATTGGTTACATGTAGATTTTTTTAGAAAGGCATATGTCCACTGCTTTTCTTGAATAATAGAATTTGCATGCATGATTTAGGGATTTTCCTGGGCAAGACTTCACCATTTCTTCAAATAATCAGTGCTCTTTTAAGAAAAACTATAAAAAGGTTTCACTCTTCACTCATTTGACGGACCTGTCTTATCTCCTAGGGTCTACAACAGGCATCAGTTTTGGGAGTACAACTGTGAAAAAGGAGCTTGTTTTCAGGATTTTTCAGTGCCCATAATTTTGGATCCTAGAACTCCCTTTTTTTGTTGCACCCTCAGTTTGTAAATCAGTAAAAGTGTACTGTGTTTCTGAAATTTTGTATTAATTTATGGTGCTTACTGATTATCAGCCCTGAGGCTAGCAGATTTCTTTTTCTGCATACATTTTGAGGTGACGCTTCTGTAGTTCTGCATTGCAGTTGTGGCTTAGTTATACCCTGATTTCTTAAAATTTCTTCTTCTCTAAATATTTAACTGGGTAAAAAGGTGATGAAGAGATGGTGAGATTCCAGGAAAAACCCTTGATCACATCCAATTGTTATCAGCCTGTAGGTAGAGTATGAACCATTAGCCTTTGAGATTAATTGAGCCATTTTTTCATTCATTTGATCATGCAGAGAGTAGAATCTCTGAGTAATTACCGGGATAATCTCAAAAAGTATCAGTCCCAAGATTAGGAATACTAGGCATTCTGGATTTATCCACACCCCTTACAGTTGTTTGCACCCTGTTCAGCAAGGAGTCTCCATTTGTCTCTTTATTGTAACACAATGAAAGAAGCTTTTCCTGCATTTCTTCATGTCCTTTGCCGGTTCTGGCTTCACCTGAGCTCTGAAGATTTCCAATGCTATCCCTGTATATGCAGTCAAGACTTGTACATTCCTTCTTTGCAACTTCTCATAGTTGCCATTCCCTGTGCGTAGAAGCTCAGCTGTGAGCTCCTGCTTAGCCAAGCCAAACACCTGATGTGTTTGCTTGTTCTCAGTATGGAGACCCTACTTGTGCTCAGAGGTGGCTGCCCTTCAAGGCCTGCCAGGCTTGCTGCTCTCCTTTGCCTTCCTAGACTGCCTTCTGTGCAATCACATCTATCATACCCTGGCTCTTACTGGTCAGCCAGCTTTCCCAGAGGCAGCTGGGTTTATTTGTCTTATATGCGTTATGCATTACAGACATACACTTGTGCCTCAATGGTGTCAAAAAGGATATGTTTGATACTGATTTCAATTTCACAGCTTTGTCAACACCCTTAACATCATCATGTTGTCTCTATTGGTGAGAGTATTTCTGTGACGTAACTAGGAATATAGAATTGAAAAGAGAGCATGGGAATAGTATGTCTAGACACAAAGGTTTCACTAACTGACTTAGTCCCTAAAATTTTTTACAAATACTGCCTGGGATAAAACCCAGCAGTCCTTTGCAGTGCACTGATGCAATTGTCTCAAATATCCACAAAGCAGCAAGACCTGTCTGAAAACCCTTATTACCATTTTCTCCATTGGGAAGACTAATAGATGTAATACAGAGTTACCATTATTACTTTATCCTTTGTAAAAGCAAAATCTTTAATTAGGTAATGAAGCAAGCAGGCTACCATGCAGTAATTTTAACATCTTAGTACAATAAAAATACATAATTTATAACTTTTGGTTACATACAAAAGAAAGTAAGATTTGCTGTGTCTTAGCAGCAGCAAAGTCTGTAATGACAGCCAGAATGCTTTTACCTGTGTAAGAATGGTTGGTAACTTAACTCATCAAGAGCTATAAATGAATGGATTTTTAGTGGGTAATTAAATTAAGAAATGCTATATAATTGGATATAATCATGGATCTTGGGGAATATTCCTTTCTATTTTTGCTTTGCAAACAAAAAAAAAGGTATTTAATTACTTAGCACTTCCTGGTACCTTTCTAAGTGGAAATCACTAGATGAAAGCTCACTGTGATGCTATGATAAATCAATTTGACTTGGTGGGACATATATGGGGGGATTCACACATTCTACATTTGTAATGTTGTCATCTGCCTTTCTTACCTTACTTTGTAACCTGCACATGTTTACTGATGACTGAGTTCTCACCACTGCCAATATCATAGGAGAAAAGGGGTTGGTGAATCAACAGATCTCCAACCTCCAGTGCAATGTGTCTTCCATTGGACCTGTTAAAAACACAAGAAACACTGTAAGATACAAATCATCAAATCAAGAAGAGCATGATTTTCTTGCCCTCTGCAGCCTTGCAAGATTACAGGAAATTTCCTAACTTGCATGACACTGAAAATAGTTCCGAGGTAGCAGAGAATTTTTGTGGAAAAAGCTGAGAGGAACCTACTTGAATGTGTACTGTCCCTGCAAATTTCTTCTGTGCACTAGTTGATCTTAATAGTTTCTTTTGGACCTCCTCTGCTTTGTGCGGGTTCCTTCTTCCCTTCACTTCACTTCAAAATTTTAATTCAAACTGTTTGAGAAATTCCTAAACAAACCTAAATCTACCCTCTAGTGTACTGACAGTTACTTTTTATAGGTATTGCTCAGATGCCCTGAA
Organism: Sitta europaea; assembly: GCA_013400255.1. Classification (NCBI taxonomy): domain Eukaryota; kingdom Metazoa; phylum Chordata; class Aves; order Passeriformes; family Sittidae; genus Sitta; species Sitta europaea. The sequence continues at coordinate 104,958 of VXBS01005766.1, forward strand.
CTACAAAAATCTCTTTGCAGTTATTAGTGGTGCTGATGCTGTGGGTTCCTAACTGTCATTACAAAGGGCATCTGAATCAGAAGCTATTACATAGAAGAGATTGCAGGAAAAAAAACCATTATCATGCTGTATCGTATGAGGTGTTTGAACACAGCTCAGATCATCTCCTGGATTGTATCATATGAGATGGCCAGTGTCATAAAAGCTTCAGTTTTATTGCTTTTGTCTGCAGCTTGCAGGAGGCTTTATAGCTTCATGAGGAACAAGAGATTTTTAGATGTATACTTTTGCTGCATTTTGTATGTCAAAATTGAGGTGTACCTCTCCTCAGCACTAGTGCCTCAGCAGTGACAAGCATACAGTCCTAACAGATTGAACTAGCATGATGACGTATATACTGTGTGTAAGAATAGTCCCACTGTTCCCCAGGCAGACTTACAGCTCCAGGATACAAAAGAGAGAAAAGTTGAGAAAAGTTGCTCTTCACATAACGAGCAGTGACATAGAGGCATTAGCAGCCTCATTTCAAGAAATGGCTAGTTCTGTCAGTGTGTAGGTTAATACATCTGGTCCAAATCCTACAGTATTTAAAGGTAAAATTTCTCAGAATTTTAAGTAGGATATTTTCCTGTGTAAGGAGAACAAAATTGGAACTTGATATTGTTTTGTATTGACTTATTTTTCCAGTTTCAAATTTTATGAAGGTTGTAAAATTTGTTATTGATAAAGCTATTTCAGGGTATAATGTCTTCCTTTGGGGTATTTTTTCATACTTTAAATTTAGGGGAGTTTTGCTTTTTTTTTTTTTTTTCTGACAGTCCCACAGTCAAAGAGAAGGGAGTACACATTTGCAGTTCTAAATGTTCATTTTGCACTGACAGAAGCAACATCATATGTTAAGAAAAAGTGTATTGGAAAAAGTCCAACTTACAAAAGAACTTTATACAGCAAATAAGAATTAGAAACTTATCAGTTACTCCTAAAGAGAAGTAACAGAGCAAATTACATGCTCTTTTCCATTAAGCACAGTAATTCTTACTTCAATTTTCTCAGTAATTTAAAGTAGCATTATCCCTTAGAGTGGCTGTGCTGTGGTAAGATAAGCTTGAGAATGAAATAGAAACTATAGAGCAGCAAAGCCTTTTCATCCCCTCACTTGCTACTAAATAAAGTGGGTCATCAGTCAGGAGAGTGAAGTGCACTGCCAGGTTATCTCAGCAAAGGTTGTATTGCTGCTGAAACTGTGAAAAAACAAATTCAGGGTAGCTTGTGGCAAAACTGATGCATGAACAGAGATTCTACTGTGGTATGTAGTGATCAGAAATAAAAGTAAATGGTTGCTCAAATGGGTGGCTACCAGGACAAGAGCTTGTAATGATTGTTCTGACAGCTCCACAAATAGATGCTGCCTCATGTTTGTGAAGTACAGGAGCTAGTGTATAGCTGGGGTACCCTTTCCTCCCTTAGAAAAAAGACTTTAGGCTGTGCATTTTTACCATCTTTTGACATCTTTAAAAGGAGATGCAGTTGGCTTTGGTTTTCCTAATTCCACTCCCTCACACACACATACTATTGTCCCCTTTCACAAGTGTAATGGCAGAAACTGCTGTACATTTCTGTGGGGCTGGAAGGAAGCCTTCTCCAAGCTCCTGCTTTCCCACCACTGCAGCAGCCACAGCTTACTTTCCCGTATTTCTCTTTTGAAACTTCTAGTACAAGCAGGATTCAATGGATCATTACCCACCATGCCATGGTCCACATGTTTGTAGTAGAAAACCTAGGGGTTAAAGAGTAAGAAGTGAAAGGTAAGTCTTGAAAACACCAATAGTACATGTATCCATAAAGTGTTTTGCCATGATTTTTCAGATGGTGTCTATCAAGCTAATTTTCACAGTGTCATTATATGTGATGTTCTTTTAGCTTTTGAAAAGTGCTGCAAAACTTGTGTGTCAAGAATCTCTTTTTGTACCTCTTGTTTAACATTTGTCCATGTTTATATTGACATGGACTGTCTGGATATGAGATTCTTGGACCATAATCAGGAGGTGCAACATGACAGATTTGTAAATCCATCACAACTCCTGCATATTTTATGGAGAAGATATAAAAATTGTGTATTTTTCCATGTCTTACCAGTCACAGAGTTGCTAAAGAACTGGGTCACAGACAAAATGTTCATCCATACTCACAGCACTCACAAACTAAACAACTTCAAAGTGAGCGACATATTCAGTATAAATGGAGTATGAAAAATTAGATATTGCAAAATCCAGTGTGATTTATGTCTTCAAACTTCCTGGTTTCATTTCTAGATCATTTTCAACCACTAAAATCCTTGATTTTGAATTGCTATTACCTAATAGTGAGATAATACTAGCACTTATATGTCTACATTTATACATAAATTATATATATTATTTATGTAATTTTTATTATATTAAAAAAACCACATTCATCTATATTATATGTATTGTAATGCCTGTATTACTCTGCCCTGGTCTGGGACTGGTGCTGTCTGGGATTGTTGTAACCCAAGGGTGAGACCCAGCATTTGGCCTTGTTGAACCTCACATGCTCGGCCTTGGCCCATCAATCCAGCTGTTCCAGATGCCTCTTCAGAGCCTTCCAGCCCTCCATCACATCTATACTTCTGCTCCACTTGGTGTCGTCAGCAAACTTACTGAGGGTGAACTGGATCCCCTCATTTGTCATTAGGATATTAATGGCCCCAGTTCCATGCCCTGAGGAATACTCACTGGTGACCAGTCACCACCTGGATTTAACTCCATTCACCACCCTTCTCTGGGCTCAGCCATCCAACCAGTTTTTCACACAGTGAAAAGCGTACCCATCTGGTTTCTCCCAGAGAATGTTGTGCAAAATGGTGTCAATTGCTTTATGGAAGTCCGGATAGACAACATCCACAACCCTTCTTTCCCCGGCCGCTAAGCAGGTCAGATGTTTAATGCTGGCATCACTTCTGCTGCTTTTCTTTTGTAAAGTCAGTGAGAATTGTTCTGCTGATCTCTTCGGTAAAAGGTCAGTTCTGGCAACTGCAGCATGTTTTCTAAGAAGCAAGTTTTGCTACCTTTCTGCTGAGAAAATTTGTACTTTGCGAACACTCCAACTGCAAGATGCAATAGTGACTGGGATCCTCATTAATCTGTCCTTTTATGGATGTGGTGCAGGGAAGAATGCGTGTGTGCTGAAATCTGGTTGCAGGTGATTACAGAACTTGGCTGAAGTCTCAGTCTCAGTTTCAGCTGTACTCCTACAGAACAAGGTTTCCTTGTTTGCTGGTTTTCTGAAGAGGGTAAATGAGTTTAAAATCTTTTTAGAATTATATGTATATGAGACACCATCACAAGCAGATAATAGTGCAAAGTCTTTGTTCTCATAGACTCAATGGCCTTCAGATGGTATTGTAGAAGAAGAAAGGGTCTTCTGCCTGTCACTGAATGGTTTGTGCAGGTTGGTCTAGGATTTTCTCTAGATGGAACGTGCGTTAAGGCAGTTAAGATCAACAAAGCATATTAATATGTTCAAAGAAGACCACCTCTGGATATAATTTTTCATTTCATGTTTCTTTCAGAAACTAATTTGAGTGTAGTGTTTCAAAGCAAGAAATAACATTGTAAAACATTTAGAACTTCTCAGGAATTACTTTTTACTTCAGGCTGTGTATAGTGCTAAGCAGTTCCAAGGCAGAGTAAACCAGTGAAGTGTTTAGTGGCCTTTCTATCTCTGGGTTTCTTTTACAGCCAGCTACATGTCTCGAGGCTGTGTAAGAATACAGTCCAACATATTCTTCCCTTCACCTCCCCAAGATGAAACTCTTTAGGTGAAATGAACTTGTTAATTGTCTGCAAAATGGACAGTAGCTCTGAAAAATTGATGATTAGGCTAATTAGTCTTATTTATTAATTATATTAAGAGGCTACTGCTGTATTTTTGATTGTGGTGTTTAAATTCTGACATTTGAAAACCTCCTCTGGGTTGCATTTTGTTACTTTTTGCTTTTACATCACCACAGAATAACCTGTGGTAAATTTCATTCTGGACATAGATGTTCTCTGATTAGCAGATTAACATAAAGGACAAACATGCTTTGATATCCAATGCAGATTACAATGTAGTTTTATACTAAAATTCATAACGCATTTTGATACTTGCCAGTATGGAAAAAACATGAGGAAGACAGAGGGAAGAAAAAGTTCTACTTTCCCCTCTAGTGTAAGGTGATTGTCTTCTAAAACATTTCTCATTAGGTTATGAATGGAAGGGGAATCCTATGCATTTCAGAGCTTTATTTTTCATGTCCCTTTCATCTTATTCTGTAAAGTACAAATATTCTTCTTGCTGAAATGAAATACCTCTGGGATAGAACCTGGAGTAAGGCAGGCAACACAAGGTACATGTTTTTAAGAAAACACATGAAAAAAGAAGTGAGTCTTACACTGATAGGGCAGCATAGAGCATTTGTTAGAATTGCATGTGTCATAAAGCAGAAGCTGATTCATGCGTGTTGCACTGACTGAGGGGCCTGTCTCCTTTATGCTCTGGTTTCCTTGCTTTTTCTACATGCCTTTTCTTCTCCTGACAGGTAGTACTCTTTTGCAGGTAGCAGATAGTAACCTCCATGTGTTTTACAGAAGCTGCAAAGTCTCTATGCTTGTGACAAGAACTGCATTATGTATCTTATGTCAGCTTTATACTACAGAATGGAGAATATAAGTGTCAGTGGGATGCCTGGGGAGGCATGTGGGCATGGCCCTTTCTGAGTCTCTCAAAGACAGACGTGGTCTTTCTAAATGGATGAAACAAACAAAATAAATTAGTCTAATTAAACTAAATATTGCTGTGTAACTGAACTTGACATGAATATGCAGCTATCTTTCTAAAAAGAAAGACTTAGGGTAGCTCATCTGCATTAAATGGTGAAAGAATCAGGTGGGGCTTTAGCACCAAGCAGTATATTCCTATGTCTACATTTCTGCACTCTTAGTTGAGAATATTGTTCCCTTTATATAGGTATGGTTTTATTGCCCATTTTTCAGAGGAACATGTCTGTGATGTGGTTTAGGGAGGATGAAGTGGCAGCATTTATAAAATCTTACCTTTATTTTTTGTGAATACTTCAGTATTTTTCAGACTTATTTTACCCCATCTCTGAAAGTAGTCTATTTACATATGTGTTTGCATGTGCATGTTAGAATCTACTCTGCTTGTCTTGTTTTCTGAATGGGCTAATGCAGTTTAAGAACACTTTTGTTGTCAGTGACAGACTTCCAGACACTGTGGTCAGGGAGTGGCCATAAAAATGGATTAACTGTGAAAGACAATTCAGAAAAGAATCTGTTGTCATTTTTCATATTTTTGTAAAAATTCTTCTTGTTCTTTGTAAAAATTAAGAAATGTAAGAAATGTTCCACATTCACATCTTCCACATCAGTTTTTAAAATTCAAAATCCTCATTTTTAATGAGATTGCACAGCCGGGTCTTGAAGACTTCATAAAGTCTGTTCTCATAAATAGTATATTCTCATAAACTGTTAAAATTACAGGGAAAAGGCAGAAGACAGCAACTGAATTTTTACACAAAGAGGAACATTTCCCTTATCTGTGAAACTTCAGGTATGTAGATAATTAGACCAGCAATGGCTCAGAGGTTTGACTATGTATTCCTGAAAGACTGATTGTAAAAGACTACAAATATCTTGAGATTTTCAATGGTGTACGTTTTTACAAGTTTTGAGCTGGCCACAGGTCCTTTGAGCAAGGACCTGTATCCTCTGTTGTTTGGACTTTTAAAAATTCTGTTATTTTTTTTAATCACGTTTTCATCAGGATTCCATCAAACAAATTATGAGCTAACGTTAGCAAAAACATCTTTTTCATTTTATCTCTCAAAAATCTGTATAACTCTTCCAGTAGTAAGACTCTGCTTTGTAAATTAGTTAAAAAGTTACTGAGAGGTCCTAATTTTCCTTTGTCACATGAGCCTTCTTACAGCATCAATATCTTGAATACAAGTTAAAACCATAGACTCATTACTGCAACTTAAGCAGTTTGTTGTGTTATTCCATGTTGCATTGTGATCCAATGTGACAGTAGTCATGAACCTGTCAGTGTGATCAATGCTACTGTATAATATTTTTTCAGGGGGATTTTATGGTCATTTTTCTTGTTTCTTTGGTATGTCTTAGGGAGCAGTATCAGAGAGAAGCAGTTTCAGCTCTGCTTTTGCTTGTTGCAGATACGTTCGTGTAGCTGCATGGGTTTCAAAGGTGCTTCTGCTGGGTCTCTTGGGGTTTTTTGCATGTTTTGTTTCCTTACATTTTAAAATAACCTTTATCGTTGGTAGCTGATACACACTGTGTTGAAAGGAGGAAAATTATAATCTTCATATTTAGATATGAATCTCTAAGGCTGTGGCTGTGTCTTCAATTTGGTTGGAAGGATATGCTCTTCCTCCATGCCAGGGATACTGACAGAATCCCTCTGCTGACCTTGCTGCAGCTGCAGAGGAAAAGCTGCCTCTGCTCTGTGTAGCGTGCTCATAACACAATACAGTGTCAGGTTAAGTGGTGCCTCCAGTCATTTTCTTCTTCCATCTGGGTATGTTTCATCCAGGCCTAACTCGCTCAGTCTCCCTTCTCTTCTTTTTCTCTTGCATAAACTCAGAAGCACAAAAAGACACGCCAACATTTCAGTCCATCAAGGGGGGCACCCCAGAAATGCCCAGTGGGTGATGGATCATTATGTGTATGATGGATCATACAATACTGTTGTATTGTAGTGCTCTCCAGCCCTGAGAACAAGCCAGTGCTTTGGGATTTGTTGCTCTTACATAGTGAGTTGATACACAGGACATTGGTTTAATGGGAACGCGTTTTGCTGCTATCAAACTGAAATGTTGGATGGGTTTGGCTTGTTATGCATGTAGTTAATAAGCTATCAACACTGCCTGCCAACAACATTAGAAAATAGTTTGGACTGGCACTTTGCTGTGCTATGTAGACTGCCTTTTAGATGTAGTGACAATAGGAAAACCAGAAATAAAATATACATCAGTACAAACAACAGCTTACAGACAGATTTTTCTTCACAAACTTCTTTTAATGTCTTCTCTTAGACAGATAACAATTAATTCAGTGGGGGTTTACAACAAACTCTTTTCCAAATGTAGCAGGAGCAACTTCACGATATCACAGTTTGTATGGCTGCTAAAGTGATGAATCATATTTAAGCCATGTTCTCTTATCCTCTGGCAGCTTCTGAATGTTCCCTGCATTCACACATTTCCAGATGTTAGGCTAGCCTAACATTCACCCAGCAGAAGGTATGTAGACTAATATACATTATGTAGAGGTGTAAACTACACCCTAAATGTAATTTAGTTGCTGTAAATTTCTCATGCTGCTATTTTACCTGCTTTTTTTTTTTTTAGTTCAGGTTATGCCCTATTTATTTCTGCTAGACTTTAATTCATTCCTGTATTGAGAGAAAAATTACAAAGCTTTAATGCTCTGTAAAAATGGACAGTTGATTTGCCTAACAAATTCATGTCTGCTTTACCAATCAATATTGTTGCATCACTGCTTGCATAATGCTGATAAAATATTTGGACTCTGTATTGTGGGATCTCAGCAAGCTGTAGACTGTCCCCTAGCACTCTCTACCTGCTATGACTGGTTTTCACTGCTTGTGAAATGCTCCAGTGTATTTCAAAGTTGACATCCAGCACATGTAAGTCAGCTGGATCAGTAGCCAAGACTAAACATTCTTCATGAAGAGTGAGCATGAGCTCAGCCTCCCAGCTGGCAGCTTAAACTGCTGCTGCAGGAAACACAGTTTTGTGCTGAAATGGAGTAGGTGAGGACAAGCAGTCTAGTGACATAGTTTAAAAAACCATGGGCTTTAAATTTCCTGTCCCTTGTGCCCAGATTGTATCTGCTTCATGATAAGGTAGGCATGTGCCAAGTAAAGCAGTGGGATGGTAGAGATCATTGTTTTTGCTGAATTTAGAAGCTACGTGGATGAAACAAAATTATTAATGTGTGTAATTTAGCTAAGATGGATCATGATCCATAAACATGCTCCAGATTAGGATGCTAACTGGATGGGTACCTAGTTTGTGTTCTTTTTCTCTCCTTTTTCGCTCCATATATTGTCATATTGTACATGTGCCACCCGTCTGCCCTGAAGTACAGCAACAAAATTTAAGTCTGCAATTCTGTCTACCTAGAGGAAGCTGCTTCCTTAGCTAGCCTAATAAAAATTGCTTTGGAGACATGAGAGAGGTATGAAGGTTTGCATGAATATGTCATTTCATGGTGTACACTCTTTCAAATATGAACCCTGTATTTATACACAATAACAGAGCATGATAGGTCAGGAGCTGGCAACTGGAAGCATTCCAGATGAGAAAGCCAGTGCTGTGCAGCCTTCTAAGAAAGAAACCTGAGAACTCCAGAAATTTTTAGTGGGTTTGGACTAGTTTTGCCACTCTCTCAGAAATTCTTTATCAATACCCATCCGAATAAGCTGCTTACATTAAAGAAATAGGCAGCTACCAAACTTTTTGGCACTCTGAGAAATATAGCACAGATGTATTCTTTCTCTGTGGCAGTGCAGTGTAGGGCAGGACTCCCACTACTGATGTGTGAACTTGTAAGAAATGTGGTGGGTCTGATTCCAGATCCCTTTGCACAGAAGTAAAAATCTCATGGGCATTTTATTGCCACAGGCTGGCTTGTGAGACTGACCAAATCATGGTACTGTTCTTATCAGAAGTAGAGATATCATATAGGAATAGACTATCTGCTACTTTCCTGTACTGCAAAAAAGCAGTGATTGGCATGTCTTCCTGCTAACACAGCCACCTTTTTAGTACCAATTTCTTCCTTTTCTCATACTGGTGTCCTGCTGGGGACAGAGAGTGTTGAAGAAAGCACACAGTGTTCTGACTGTCTTCAGCTCTCTGTCAACTTTTGAGCTTCTGCCAGCTTTTCTTTGTCAGCTCCCAAGGCCACTCTAAACTTCAGAGGTGCTGGGGTTGTGACCAGCTTTCTGGCTGAACTTAAGCTTCACAGAGAGCCAGCCTCCTGAAGTATGTGTTTGGTAAACAGGCGAGACTTCAGTAATAAGTTTAAATGCATGAAATTAATTCTATTATCATGGACGCATTGCAGTGTCTCTGCTATTAGCCCACTTCTATCACTGGAATGCATAACATGGATTTCAATTTTAGTTTGCTGTAGCATAGTACCTTCCTCATCCGTCATGGTGTGAATGCCTCTAGACAGAGACTTCCCTTACAGAGATAAAGCATGGGCCAGTGCTGCACCGGCGCTTCCTCAGCAGTTCCTTCCCTGCCAACAGCCTGCTTTATTTCACTTAGCAGAGGACAGCCTCCAGTGTAATGCAGCAGCATTGCAGCAGAGAGTCTGCAGTAACTCCTTTGCAGAGGAGTAACTTCCAGTGCAGAAATTGTGGCATACCTTCATATTGTGCACTAGTGCTGAATGTGAATGACTTCCCCTGTGTTGCTGGAGTTGCAGAAATTCTGCAGTATAGACCTAGGTAGGAGTTGGAAAGCAGAAGCCTAGATCAGATTGAAGAAGAGATTGTTCCAGCCACCCTCTTCCTTCCCCTTTGAATACTCTAGCTGAAGATGAAAAGTGAAAAAAGGGATTGAATCTAAATGAAGAGTAAGAACATGGGACAGGTTCACAGTGCGTATTTCTTACCATGTAACAATGCTGGAGATTGGCATCCTCACCTTTTTGTATCCTTCTGGAGGAGAAATAGTTTGGCTGAGATATTTTGCTTTTGCTCCACACTGTCATTACCGGAGAGCCTATCCCACAAAGGGTTTCATTCATCATTTGACAGGCTTTAGCAATGGCTTGTCTTTCACACTGACAGTTCCTGTGTCTTACATGTGTCACAGCTATAGCCACTTTCCCTGGCTTTCTGACCTGCCTTCAGACTGTTTGTGGAACTCATAAACAGGGCTATGGGCCCTACTGCTAGCAGCTGTGAGGACTAGCAAGGCCAAGCTATTGTGTATATATATAAAGGGTATTTAGAAGATGCTTTGTGAGAGAATGCGGCAAGCCTTTTAGAGTCCAGTCATAGCCTTCCCTGCTTGAGTTTCCAAAATTCAGTTTACTTCCTGGTCTTTGAATAGCACACTTTATTGTTCACACTCTGAATCCAACAGCAGAGTCAAGGGAGCTTTTAAAGGTGAAAAAAGCCAGGCAGCATGTCCGTAGTTTGGTGTTGTGGTGGTGTAGGCCAGCAATCAAAGATTTCTAGCAGGAAGAAAGTGATTTCAGTGCCATCAGGGGCCATAGTATATTATTCCCTGATTAAATATATCTACTGAGTGACAGAAGGGAAAAAGAAAGATAATCTCAGGCTTGTCTGGCAGATGCTTACCTAAAATACATCACGAACATTTCTGGTAGATATGCTGCTGATGGCAAGCAGCAGCAGGTGCAAATTAATGCTAACCATTTTTCCATGCACTTTGCAAGTGCATATCTTCATTTTGCCATGGAGAAAGCAAAGCATCAATGGTATGGTCAGAGTCTCAGTGAAAACAGGAAATAAAAAAATAAGTTCTCTGGAGAGTCTTAGATTTTTTTTTTTTTATTTTTATTTTTATTTTTGTCTTTCACACTGTCTTCGTGACTCATTCCTCTATAATAGCAGTGCTGTCGTTGTGCTCCTCAGTTATGTATGGGAAGGTCTTCTGGTGCTTATCTCCAGCTGGCATGGTTGCCTGCCATTGTGGCTGTAGAGCTGAAGAAGATAAATTTACTAATGAAATGTAAATAGACATTGCTGTAATTTAAATGTATGTAAAATTTGGATCCTATTTTCATTTTACTACTGAGGTGGCTCTTTTTATATTCTCATGTTGTGCTCTATTGAGTCTCTATTTTGCACACATTTTTTATGTATTTAAAAGAAAAATAGCATAAAATTCAAATAATTTAAAATACAATGTTGAGTGTGATAAGCTTTCCTTGTGAAATCTGTTGTGTTTAATGGAAGTGGGGTTTTCTCAATTTCACTAACATAACTCTACAGTGTGAATGTAAGGCTTATCACTTCTGGTTTCTTGTGAGATTTATCACATTTGTTGAGTTTCTTGAAGCTTTCCATAACTAATGATACTGGATCATTTGGCTTGTAAATGAGGACTACCTTTGTCTAGATGGTTGTTCTGGAAAAATTGAGTGAGATTGCTCTGTCGGCTGAAATTATTTTCAGTATAGGATAAGGTGCTGGGATTCAACACTGATGTTTTCTACAGTCTCTTAATGTTTCTAAGATAATGTATCTCCATATTAATCTGGAAAAGTCCTTTTTTAATTCTATATGTTGTTGCCAATTTAAAAAGAAGAATTCTATAATGCAGCTAATTTACATATGCTTTTGTGGTAGGTTTTTCTTACAGTTCATATTCTAATTTATCTGAATAAGTAGAAGAGCTCCCCTCTTACTGACTGTTATTGTTGACAATGTGATTTGCCACAAGATGTTTGATAATCTACAGAGAACCAGTGTCATGATCACAAATCTAAATTACTGATGTCACATGGTTTCTGTGGTAACAAATTCTGATACTATAAATGCCAAATAGTGCAGGATCAGTCAGACACAAAAATTAGCCTGCAAGTGGCAGGGTTTTTCTTACTCTAGTATGGGGAGTAACATAATAATAAATTTTTTTTAAAACCTTGGTTGGAGACTTTTTTTAAAAATAAAAATATTCCTTTTCAGATGTTTTCTCCTGAAAAACCTGCATTGTTGGAAAACCTTCACCATATATACACCGACTTCTTCCCATTAAAAAGTGTACTTCTCACTACTTTCTTTTGCAAGTCAGCTATATTGTCCCTGTGTTTGAAAACCTCACAAAGCATCACAGCATTTCAGAGCCTATTTGAAAATTTTTAACAAACCTGAAGATAATTCTGTCACTGTGCTTCCTTATCGTGACAGAAAAAACTCAAAATGGCAAAACCATCATGGAAGAACTGTAGAAACCTGTGGAAGAAATACTGAGAAATCAATAGATGACTAGAATTTAATGAGCATGAACTGCAGAGAGCATTATCTTTCTCCATTGTGAATATGTAAGCTTCATTCATTACTCTTTCCCATAGCTTTCATATCAATAAAAATTTTCTTTCTACCAACCTGTCCACTGTGTGACAATTTGATAGGACTGTGCTGTCTACAGCCTTCTTAAATCTTTGGCACAGGAGCAGATCCTGAGCTGATGGAAGCTGGCATGGCTTTGTGACCTATGATAATCAAATCTGACAATCTTAGATACTGATGGAGTGGTAGCCTTAGTGAAATAGTGTATCAGTTGATTTGGGCGATGAATATGAACAGACTGAAAATATCTCAAATTTAGTCAATGCTACTATAATGGCATAGATGTGGGCTTACTTCAAATGCTTTTCTCGGGCCCCAAAGTCTCACCTATCCACTTTTAATTTTGGCCTTGAAAAGGGGTTTGATACCCTCTTTTGAGCAGATTATCTCTTCTGCCCCAAGAGACAAGAACTATTGAGGGTTTAATTTTTTTATGCTTAAATCTGATTTTTTAATTTGAGTTCTCATCTGTGACTGCTTGAGTGACTGTGGTCTTCAAGGAAAAAAAAATCAAAACCAAACAGTACGTACATTTTTAAATGGGATTTTGCTTCAGATGTTTTTTTCCTGAGGTCTGTCAGTGCTTTTCCAAACCAGAGGTTTGTCTGAATAACGGAGGAGAATGCAGTTCCTTGAGGGCCTGTGATGTAACTATCCTGAGAGAGGAGATTCCCAGCCCCAGAAGGGCTGAAGATTTAACAGCTCATCTCTCTCTCTCTCCTTTCACTCACCCCGTTTGTAACAGTATTTGTCACAGAGCTTTACAAATTAGTTTTCTGCTTAGCATGTAGTTTTTTTAGACACCTTAAATGAATGAGTATTGATGGTAACTGTTAGCCTAATATTGACAAGATGAACAAAAACTGAAAGCAAGTTTAGAAGAGAGGGGTGACCTGCGGTTTTGACTACAGCAGTGGCCACTCAAGAAAACTGTTGGGCTGTGCTTTTCAGAGTGTCATACATTCCTCAGCTGGAGTAGTGATAAATGTGAAAGAAAGGAGCAATTGCTGTGGTTTATAGATGTGAATTAGGACTTTTAGGGCATCTGTGGACATGAAAAGACATGTCTTTGCAAATCCTCATCAACCATGAAAATATTTCAAAATGATGAAATGTAGAGCTACAGCGAAAAAGAGCCAGGAGATTAATTACTTTTGAGTACTTTTGTAGCCTTAGAGTTGAACTAGAGATATTAAAAATCTATTTTAAATATTTAAGTGCTAGCATATTAGTGTACTGTTATTTTCAGGGATGTGAAATCTTTATGGTAGGAAGCTCTGGTGCAGATTTAGCCATATTATCTGTAGTAGGATCTCCATTTGCAGAATATTCATTCATGAAACTAAAAATAAATGAAAACCTCTGTAGCACTGAAACTAGCCCTTGTCTCCACTACTCCTCACAGTACTGCGTTTGATTATTTTGTGGCGCTTCATTTTTTTCTGTAGGACAAGAGTTACAGACCACACAGATTCATTTGTATCTAGATTATTGGTAAGAGAGTGTCTGTATGGTTTTGCACATCTCTTCTGTACCGGAAAGACGGGATAAGTACAGTTCCTTGTTTTTGTCATAGTATTGTTGTTTCATTAATGCACCATTTTGGCTACTAATTTATGAGATGCTGACAGAAAACAAACAGAGCTGATAGCTATTTCCTATTGCACAGATAATTACAGCCTGCACTAGTAAGTGCTTGGCCATGATGCGCTTGCAGCTTTGTTGTAGTGAACTGAAGTGAATTTAAAATCATACAGATGTCTGGATTTTAATAATTGCGTGTGAGTGACTGTGGGTATTCCTCCTCTTTTTACTGAAAAATAGCACAGAGGACTTACACAGTAGTTAAAGCCAAGCGGGGGAAAGTGACATTTTTCTTTTCTTTCTTCTTATTTATTGTTGAATCACGTCACTGAAATCAGTAGTTAATAACTTATATGGTGATTAATTTCTTATGACAAATACCATCCCAGTGAAAGGTTAATATATTCTCTGGATCACGTGCATCTGATTTAGTTGAAGGATTATCTCTAAAAGACTTTGTGACTGACATTGCAATTGTTAAAATCCATTTTGAATGTTGCTGCATAGCAGTTACTGTTCAAGTCTGTTATAGACTGTAAAGGGAAACATAGTTCAATGTATTACATTGTATCAGGGAAATGAAACAGTGGCACAATATAATTTTCCAATTAGTTTTCAAACAGTATTTTATAAAAACCCCCAGAGTATTTGCTAAAGTCATGCTACCAGAGTTCCCTTTATTTATTTATTTCTAGATAAGTAAGTAATTTTATATATAACTTATGTAACACTCATGCTCTTTCATGGTATGAATATAGGGTTTTTTTAATCAGGCCCTATCTGTCTCTCTGTCTATCAAGTTCATATACAAACTCTTGATTTTTACTCATGATCTACTTCAGGTTAAGTCAATAACTGAAAGTTCTCAGGCATGGGTGCCTCTATAACCACTCCGTGGGAGCTTCTTACTACTTTGTGATTGGGAATGGTTTCTATACTTGGTCAAATATTGGGTCTCTGAGGCTTTAGCAGTAATATGTTATTTCTGAGTGTTTAACTTTAGAGTGTGTTTGAAATAAGTTTTTCAGAAGGAACAGTAAGTCTTGACTGTTGTACTGACTTAACAGAAAAAACCCTAGCATTTCTACAAGAAAATGTTGAAGCTAGATTTTTCAGTTGTTGCTGAATCTGTTTGTCATTCTCTTTTTAATTGCAGAAAGTGAGTGAAAAAGTAGGAGGTGCAGAAGGAACAAAGCTAGATGATGATTTCAAAGAAATGGAAAGGGTAAGTCTGAAAACAGCAAATATTCATTATTACCATGCATTTTTTCTTTCTAGGACAGGAATTTCAAAGTTTTTGTCCTGGAATCACTCAGAGAATTTTAAAGTACTTTAACTTTTATTCAGAAGGACTGAGTCCTCTGTTTTCTATTTCTTTTTGTTTTCTAACCAAGGGGTATTTAATGTATGTCACTCTATAATGCAAATATTTCATTCAGAGATTGAGGCTGAAGTCAGCTACAGATTAGCTGCACTTAAACCATTGTAGAGGATCTCTGAAAACTGAATCAGTCTAGAAGACAGCCATTTCAGTGGGGAAGGGTAGTTCTCGACTCCTTGAGTATCAAGACACTGGGCATGACAGTGGCACTGGGGTATTCATTCACAGGTTCAGAGGTCCTTTTAGGCAGCCTCCACTGGCAATGTGATTCAGGAAGATGGGGCTAACCCTCAGGCTGCTTGGTGAGGCTGGCAGTAGTATCTCTGAATATTTCAGTGGAGGGGGAAAAAAAAAAGAAAAAAGCCACAGCTCTGTGTGGCAGTGATAGTGTTTAAACTGAAAGGATCGGCAGGGACAGCATTTTTTCAGGCATCAACTTTGAAAAGTACTATCAAATCTTGTAATAAAAGTTTGCTAGGCGATTTGTAGGGTATGTATCTCATATATAACTCTGATTAAGAGAAAAAGAAGCTATTTATCTGTACAGTTGTATTATGAGGTGGGGAAAAGACATTGGATGGAGAATAAAGGGCTTCTTCTTACAAGGGAAGCACAGAGCTGGTTGCTTCCTCTCAGCTTCTGTTTGAATGGGTAACCGGTAAAGGCATTACTACTGGAAGGTGTTAACAAGGATTCAGAAAACTGGGGTAAAGTTTAGAGTGGAAAACAGGACATTGCAACAGCCAGGTGTGGGTCCCATGCTTGTGGGTGGAATGGGTTGGCAGCCCAGGAGACAGGAGCAGTGAAAGCTGACAAAGGAATGGTATAAACTTACCAGTTGCCTGTGCACTCCCCACCTGGCCCTGTGTCCACTGCCAGCTTTCCTGCAGGCAATGGACATGAACCTTCTGCACGTTCCTGGCCTTCTGTTCTCTTGCCCCACCATCCTTTACAGCCTCCTAGCCAATTCTGTGTTCCCTGCCAGGCAGTTCAGCTACTTATTCACCCAAGTCTGGCAGACCTCTCCTGCTTCTCTGTGTAAAGGATAGAGCAAGACCCAGCAGATGGCAGTGGCAACAGGAATCAGGAAAGACATTAGGACAGCATGATGCAACCCACCTATCTCAGGTGTTCTTTTTTAAAATAGGAACTTGCCATTATGATAAAGGAGTTTGCTCGGTGGGACACAAGCCACCCTGCAGAGAAAGGCAATGAGTCCTCATAAATACATAGCACAGGACATTATGGGGATCACCCAGTCTGCCAAAGCAGCATTTTTTCTCTGAGACCTGATTCTGAGAGTAAGAATAGTTGCATACTTTCCTGCATTCAGTCTAGGATGTAGATAGGGACTGCTTCCTAAGAAATGAAGACTTCTTTCTACAAGAGAAAGTACAAGAAAGTAATGCTATTCATTCTAATTTGTTTAAAATTCTAAATATCAGCCAGGGAGAAATAAATGGTCAGTGCACTCATGCTGATAGGTTTCTTGAAATGGAACTGAGTGATATTTAGTCTTCATTACCCCACTTTTACCAGACCTTACCCTGCAAGAGGTAAACAGCCCATTTTATTGTTTGCAGTTGGTTTTGAGTAACTTCTGCTTTCCTTTGATTTGGACGGTTATTAGGCGATCAAAGGTAGACAGTTCTCAAAAAAGTTGTCAGTGACTCATCTATCAAAAGGTGTTCCGTACTGTGGGTGGTTCCCAGGGTGATATAAAGAATTAGCACTGTACAATGATCAATGGATCAAGTGTTATCAGTAACAGTGTTCAACGTATCAAATTCCTAACACATGATGAGGTATGCTGTACTAACAGCCTTACTTGAGAATGGACCCACTATAAACCCAAATGGTGGCCTCATGCTTTAGTAGTTTTCCAGGTTTTACCATGATTCTGGTACCAGGGCTGTTCTGAAGTACATACAAATAAAGTTATAAGAAGAGTTAAAAAGAATTTATAAGAACAAAATGAGAGAAAAACTTCTTCCTTTTGTCTAACTTTCATGTTTCTTTTTGTTTAACCCTCTGTCCTCTAGAAAGTGGATGTTACCAGCCGGGCAGTTGTGGAAATAATGGCAAAGACAATAGAGTATCTTCAGCCAAATCCAGGTAACCTAATTTCACAATTTTACAATTTTGCAGCACTTTTTAGAAAGGTTGACACAGAACTGGTGAAGTTACTGTAAGTTAAGCAACAGAGATGAGTACAGGCTCATCTATGTTAGGCTGTCCCAGTGAATGGAGACTGGCTTTGGAAGGCTCATTTCCCTTTTGAGTCTTCTTTCTTTAGGTGAGTGGGCAGCACATGCCCACGAACCAGTTGCTCTTCCTTGTAGGAGCCAGCGTGTCAGCAGTGTGAGCGTGGGGACTCCCTGGAAGCTGTCGATGGCTGTGGCTGCCAGGGCAGCAGGGCAGGGCTGCAGCCAGCACCCGTCCCTTGGCTCCAGCTGGGAGCAGGAGGCACTGGGGCAGCTGCAGCCCGGCCATCGGGCACAGCCTGGGCATGGGGCAGGCGGGGCCCCGCCATCAGCCCATGCCTGGGGTCGGGAGGGGCACGGTACGAGTGTCTGCATGAGGCACCTCTTTCCTTCACCTTCCCAGTTGTTTGCCAAGGAAAGGAAAAAGACCAGGCAGTCCTTGTAGACCATGGAAAAGCAAAATTCCGAAGCAATTTCCTTCATCGCACAAGAAGAGATACCACTTTTCCTCTGGTCCTCTGGCAATTTCCCATCCTTATTACAGAAAAGGGATAGTGCAGAAGAGCTGTTGATGTCATAGTGGAGAAAAGACCAAAAAATCAAGTGTTGTCAGACATGTCTAAATTGAACCATCAGAATAGAAGCCAATGAGTTTTCTTTTCTGTAGGGAGATGAAAGAAAGGTTTGATTGGGCCAGTGGAGAATTAGGTGCTCCTCTTTTGTCACAGACTTCCTGCAGAGAGGGGTGATCAAGACCTGCAATAAACAAGTAAATCATTACATTGAATATTATGGAGATTTCTGTAGTGATCCAGGAACATAACTGTTTTGATACTACTGTAAGTCAATGTCAGTATCCCTGGTAAGATCACTGGTAAGGTCACTGGAGTTAGGTTGTGATAAAGCACAGAATCACAGAATATATAGAGTTGGAAAAGACCCTAAAGAATTATTGTGTCCTGGCCCTCCACAGCGCCATTCCTAAGAGTCATACCATATGCCTGAGAATGTTAAACAAACACTTCTCAAACTCTGTCAGGCTAGTTCTGGGACCACTTCTCTGAAGGTTAAATTGTGCCTTCTATCTAGCATAAATATCTTAGAGTTTTCATGGAACTACAGACCAAATTCACACATTTACACTGAGAAATTTTCTTCATAATAGCTGAAATAAATTTGAACTGCTCCGAAATGTTTCAACTCCAGTGTGGTGTGCTGAAGGACTATTGCTGGTCCAGATTAATTGGTGATGTTGGACCACAGAAGAGAAGCTAATATTTTGATGATGCTGAAAGTGGATTGAAGAAAAAATTAAAAAAAGGAGGAGTATTATTTACAAGTTCAAGAACTGCTAGAGAGAAAATAATGATCACAAGAACAGTTTTTATGTCAGCAGATGAAATTCTGTTTCTGATTTGAGTCCACAGCTTCATTGCTCATCATAATGTACTCTGCAGGAAAAGCAACAGGATTGGCAAACATGATGGGGATAGTGATAAAATTATTAACTGCAGTCAAGCTGCTGTTAAGTGACACTGTGTAGACTGAGTGGTAAGCTTTGGCTGTTTAGTGCTTCTCTGACTGTCTTCTTGGCACATCTGAGTGGTTATGATGGTTGTGAATCGTGAAACTGGCTCACGGCAGAAGCAGAGAGCAAAATTTCTGCAGGTTGCTAAGGGTGTGATTTCAGGCACTTCAGGCAGATGTAAATTTTCAGTGCAGCATGAAAGAACAGTTTCCATGGTCTAGCTACGTATCTCTTTATTTGCTTGTGGCACATGCAAGTAGAATAAAAAAATTAACATCGTAATAGGCAGAAGGAAGATTCACTTTAGTGCCTATATAATGAGATCATGTTGTTCATAATGAGATCATGTTGTTCATTTCACAGGAAAGAGAAAAGGAAGACTAAAGCTTTTCAGCACTCACCTGATCTTAGATTGTTTTACATCAGTTGCTACCTACAGTGAGAAGAATTGTAATTTATTTTTTCAATAAAATAAAAATTTTTCTCTTTAAAATTCTTCCTACAGCAGTATTACCTTTTACGTTGATCACCAAAAATGCCAGTTTCTAGTATTTCCCATTTTCTTTCTCACTTTCATAAAAACTAACATTGCATTGGGAAAAGGGCAGGAATTTATTTCAAACAAACAAACAAAAGAAAAACTCCACCAAAACAAGCCACAGAGAGAAAACAAACCCTTTAACAGTAATATTTTAAAGAAGATAAAAAGTTTACCTGGGTTTGGTAGGAAGAAGAGGAGTTGGGATGTAGCACACATTCTTTGATAATTAAGATGTGCCTGGAAAAGACTTGGATAACATAGTTCTGTGATCACCTGAGTCCATGGTGTTCTGAAACATTAATAAAGGAAGTATGCATCATTGTCTAACTATTGCTTTCTACTCTTACCTTGCTGTCCAAAATAGTCACTTCATTTTTTCATATTCCCTCTTATATTTCTTTCTTTAATTTCTGAAATTACTCCCATTTGCTCCTAATTCAGAGCTGCCTCCTTTCCCTGCCTAATTTTTTTGTGCCTTATTTTCTTTTGTGCTTCTGTATTTTATTATTGCTGCCATCGTTTCAATGACATTTAACATTATTAAAATGCAATTTTTTATACTGTATAGTCAGCAAGTCTGCTAACTGTATTTTTGTACTGGGTAGAAAGCATCAAGAAATTCAGGTGTTGAAAAACATAAGCTGATGGCACTCAAGGGTAGTGGGAAAACTAAGAAAGTCATAATTACTTAATGTTGAAAATTTGTTGCCCTTTCATCGCTGCTTCTCAGGCAAAGTAAGTACTGTGAGACTTGACTGATTTTCTTGTGTCTGTTTCCATGTCTGCATCTGTGTGAACAGATACAACATAAGCTGCAAAGTGAAACTTACTCAACAAGAACTCTCTTGATATGTACATTTAACAATAAATATATGGAAAATATTTGTTGACTCCAGTCTGCTAACATTTCATTTTGCTGAAGTAACATGTGCAAGGTTGAGTTTTGACCTATGAAATCAGCATACAACAGTGTGAACTACTGATGTTTTGTAAACAGGAAAACTAATTTTAAGAGCACCTCACAAAGTCAAGTGTTTGCAAGGGGAAGGTAGAGGTTTTAACAGATGCCATAAATCAGCACACACAGTAATGTAGATAAGAAACATGCTCTGAGTCTGTATTGCTGGCAATAGGATTTAGCTGGAAAAATTTCAAGTCAAGTGGCATTAACTAATTCACTCTTCAGGCTATTCAAATGCTGTAGTTGCAAAAATTCACTAAAGAACATCAGCAAACAAATTAGTTCTTTTATATTTGCTGTCTTTGTTTCCATCGATTACGATATTTGTGTCATTTCTTTTAATATTTGTTCTTCAGCTGTGTGTCTGAACTAAAATGCAAGCTAAAGTACAGTTGAAAACCTTATTGAAGCAGGAGTTTGCCTAAATCCCCATAAAAAGCAAAAAGTGTTGCAAAGGTTGCTGCATATCGTGTTTGGGGACATAGGCTCTCCTTAACGTTCTACAACAGAAAAATTTCCAAACATTTAAAAACTGGGGGGTACCACGGTTTAATCTTGACTGTACCTAGTCTGGACTTTTCTTTGAGGGGAAGGCTGGCTCAATCTGGTATCCATCTGGTATCCATTCACCTAGGGATTTTAAGATTAAGAAGAATTTGGAGACAACTTAAAGATTTTCTTCTCTGTCACATGTCAAGCATGCTATCTTGGGCATGTTCCTTGGCTTACTTCTGTCTAAGGGACGCTTTGACTTCAAAGTTCAGGCCAGAGACTCCTCTCTAGTCTGCCAGCAAAATAAAAATGGTTTTGACCAACAACATTTCACTCCTTTGCTCTAAAAAGAATTGATGAAAAACAGGGCTTAGTCCTAAACTTACATAGTGTCTTTAGAATACTCTTTAAGTTTCTCAGATGAATTTAACACAAGAATAGATTTATGCTTGTGTAGGCAAATGATTGCATGTTTGTAACCTCTGTCACTTTCCTTCTTCAGCTTCCAGAGCTAAACTCAGCATGATCAACACTATGTCAAAAATTCGAGGCCAGGAAAAGGGGCCAGGCTATCCTCAGGCAGAAGCCTTGCTGGCAGATGCAATGCTGAAATTTGGCCGGGAACTTGGTGAAGAATGCAACTTTGGTAACTTGTTTGCTTCCCTTTCCATTATAATGTAACAAAAATGGTGGGAAATTTTCATACAGCTTTCATTATTAAAGGGCTGCACTCTTATAGAGGAAGAACATCTGCAACAAGCATTAGAATTCTGCTTCTCTGCAAGAAGCTTTAGAGTTCTGCTTTTTCTGACTTTTCCTTTAAGGTTGGCCTAGGCCTATTTTGAGTATCTTTTGAAGATTTTGACTAGAGAAATTTTTCTTATAAATGGAAGTAAAGTTGTTTCCATTTGGACCCATAGGCTCTAGCTCTCTGTTATAAATTGTGATACTGTGGATACTGTCTTGGATTTAAATATGTACATGTACAGAAATTGTATTATTGTCTATGCATATACAGAACAAAGTGCTTTTGTCCTCAGAATCCTTAAACTAACAGTTACTGTCATCATTGCAGTCAAGGAATTAAAACTAATAGATTTTTAATAGGCTTTGGCCTTTTTTCTCCAACCAAATTCCACATTTTAAGACACTAGTGAACACTTTTGTCTTTTCAGATAACTGCTCCTCTCTCCAAGCCCAAGTGAGTTTACAGCTGTCTGAGTTACACCTGTTAAACTGACTCTTAAAGATATCTTCAGCAGTACAGTTCTGATTATAAAAGGATGACATTCACAATAGAAAACTTTGTTTTTCTGTCTTGTTTATGTGGACTTCTCTGTGGCCGTTTTTACATAACAACACACAAGACCCTCAAATGGGACTGTGAAAATCCTGTTCTCTATTTGAACCATCATAATATTATTTTCCTAACATAAAGACATTTGGAAAAATGGAAAAAGTACTTTCTTACTTCTTTTATGTAATTCACTATTAAGCTTGACAGATGTAGTTTGATTTGTGATAAATACTACTGTTTTTTTTTTAAATTGGTTGCCTCTCATTTACTAAATTTCAAACTCATTTTTAAAATGAACATGAAGAACTAATATAATCTAGTTTCTGCAAATTGCTTTATATTCTGTGATAACTGCACTGCCATGCAGCAGAATAGATATGGCAATTATTTAACAATCTTAACTAATTGCAGCTATTATGTCAACTGTCACTCTTTTTCCAAACCTGGAAGGCTCTCTCATTTTGCAGTGCATTGCTGGCATCTGCTGCTTGGGAGACAAACCTTCTTCTGATTTCTCACATATATTGGTTTTCAGATGCTTCATATTCTTTGAAAGTGGATTTTTTTTTATTCCTAACCTATTCCTCAAACTAGGACAGTATGTTTGAGCTTCTTGTTTTTCTTTTCATGCAGCAGTAGTAAAACAGAGTGGTAATTTTTGTGGTCTGAAAGTTAATCCTGGAGGAAATTTTACAAGGCAGTTAGAGTTCTTGAAGTTTATGAACTTCATACACCTATACTTGAGTAGTCTATCTAGTAGACCTCTGAAGTGAAGTAGTACTGTAAAGTCTATAGTCTCATAAGAAAAACTTTTTATTTAAAAAAAATCTGTGAAATTGTTTAGAATTTTACATTTGGTACTGTCACCAGTCTCACTGATAGAAATGGGGAGACCTAGACCCAAATTAAAACTTTTTTTTTTTTATGTGGTAATGATACCACCAAGTAAATACAGTTAATTCTGTTATAGCATGTTTATTTCAAGCGAGTGAGGAATGAATGGGCAACAAGGGATGTGGTAGAGCCTGCCTTGACACAGCATAGAACCACAAATTCAGCTGTATTACAAGGCATGAACTCTGGTGGCTGCAGGAGTGTAAAATCTATGTTGCTCTTTCACACAGTGCATCATCCTCTGTTCCTTTCCTAAATTCGAGACCTAAAATGAAATACTAACTGAAGTTGCCATGAAGTTTCCATGACTCAGTTTCATTCTATGGTGATTCAAAACTAAGTTATTTTGACTGCATCTTTTCATTCAGGACCAGCACTTGTTGATGTGGGAGAAGCTATGAAGGAGCTTTCTGAAGTCAAGGATTCTCTAGACATGGAAGTGAAGCAAAACTTCATTGACCCACTTCAGAATCTCCATGACAAAGATCTGAGAGAAATACAGGTATTGTTCTCAAAGTAGCATTTTAATAATGCTAAATGTGTGGACTGTCTACATGTTTAGAATTTTTGTTAGTTGTGTAGTTTAAAATGGGGCATTCAGGTTTGAAAATTACCTGATTTTTGTCCCTTTTGGCTTTAATTTTACTTTCCAGTTCTCTGTCTCTTCTTGGTACTTTAGAAATGGAAAGATTAAAATTTGAACATTTTTTGGTAGCAAAATTGTCAGTCTTATACAGGCATGAATGCAATACTCTAATCTTGCCATTTGAAAGCTCATTTCACAAAAAAGATGTACCAATGTTTGCACTCCATATTCTAGTGTATGGCAAGTGCTTATATGGCAGCAGCATGAGTAGCTGCTCTTCTCAGCTCAGTAAGGCTTTCATATTGTTAAATATACGTGGATGGAAAATATCTTGAACTGTTTGATATAATTTAGAAAATGGGTAGTTATAAATATCATAGTGGATGATAAATTGATTCTTCTGATAGAACGTAAACACCTCAAGTAATCGTGGTCATGCCAGTAGCATTAACTTCTGGCCAGTTGGATGAGGCAGCTCCAATGTTAGCAATCTAGGAAATCTTCAGTATATGACAGCATTAAGATAATTTAGTACTCTCATAGAAATGATAAAAGTAATTCCTGTGTTGCTTTATGAATGCTGTCACACAGGCAAAAGTGTACTAACTTGTGCTTTTAAAATAATTTTCTTCTGAACATCTAGGAAAAAAACATAGTGGTCAGGTAATTCTTCATTCAAGTTAAAAAGCAAGAAACTTGCATGTATTTTATACAGATGGCAATTGAAGTTGTCTATTCTGCGTGGTCTTTTGTTAGTGTTGGTCTGTCTTTTAGATCATTGCTTCTTAAATGATACATAAACCCATGTATTTCATTGTTCTGTGTTTCTCTTCTCTGAGAAAGGGTTAGTAGAGCAAACACTTCCTTAGTGCATGGACCTGCTTACACTGCAATATCAGGAGAGCTGGGGAAGGTCATTTATTGTCTGCTTGCATTTGGGTTTTTTTGTTTTTTAGCATCACCTGAAGAAAATGGAGGGTCGACGTCTGGATTTTGATTACAAGAAGAAAAGACAGGGCAAGCTCCCTGATGAAGAACTTCGCCAAGCTCTGGAGAAATTTGATGAATCAAAAGAAATTGCTGAGTCAAGCATGTTTAACCTTCTGGAGATGGATGTGAGATAACCCTTGTTTATTTTTGACCAGAGTCTTAGAAAGATGGTGGAAGCACTTTCTTTCCTGTTGGACACAGTGAAAGGCTCAGAAGCTATAGTAATTTACAGTATGTTCATGTAGGAACAATTTCTTAGGTATTTTATAGGTAACTGAGCTAGAGAATGTAAGTCCTCTGTAGGATTACTGTGCTTCCTATCTGCAAAGCATTACTTACAAAACCAAAGTATCTTTCTTCTTAGAACTGTGTAAATGTAAGTTAAATATGTTTACTTGTGGTTATAGGGTTTGTGCCAAGGCTTTTGCTCAAGCGTGTCAGCTGCTGAGAGGACTGTAAAGATCAGAAATTATGAACTCACACCCCGTGGTCTCTGCTGTAATCAGATGCAACAGTGAATAGAAAACCCAAAGCGTGACTGCAGAATATGTTTTGCTTATAAATTGGTTAGGACTGGGTATTCTCTAGGTTTATTTAATGTTCTATTTATAATTAATGTTGAAATTATAAAATTAAGCAAGAAAAAACATCTCTATAACATGTCAGCTGAGGTTTATTTTATAGAATATGTAGTCAAAGGAAATTAATTTTAAATATTTCTGTTGATGTGAATTATTTGATTTTTTAATTGCACACCTATTCTAACTCATCATTTTGTTACCAGATTCCTTCAGAGGAGCTATAACAAACCTGAAAATATTTGCATATAGAACTTAATACTTGCATAGGAATTAAATATAACTGCACTGAAATAAAAGAAATATAGCAAGTTTGTAGTTTTAATCTTTGTAGTAACATCCATACTCATGTGTGCAAAGAGCAAAGAGTGCTGGCTGACATGAAACCATTGTGGCATTGTGCACTGTAGAAACTGCTAGCCATTGCATTGCCCACAAAGTAGGGGTGTGAGTTTTTCCGCTTGTGAAGTGGAATGCTCTCTGCCCTCACTACAAATATTCTTCATCCCAGAATACATAGTATCTTCCTGTTTTGGTCTGCTTCACAGGTCAGAAATACAACAGAGGCATGACCATTGTCCCTATGGTTCTGCACGCTTCCAAGGCAGGGAGGGAGAAGGGGTATTATACTCTCATTACAGTCTCGTTTTTATTTTCATAGTGTTTGCTGAATGCAGTAGTCTGTGGGCTGCTGTTCATGCAAATCAGCCATAGGGAGATCATCAGCAGAGAAGAGTTGCAGTTACTATTCCAGATCAGGTCATAACCAGTTGTGGTAATGAATAAAGATTGATATGTAAATACTTACTGCTAGCTACAAAGACGAATCAAGGTGTTAGAGACATAAGTTGAACTGCCTTTGCAGTGGACAGTGGTCTTTATTCTCTATTGCCTGAGATGTTAGTATTCACTCAAGATCTTACGTTTTAATGTCAATCCTCAGATTGAACAAGTGAGCCAGCTTTCTGCTCTGGTGCAAGCCCAGCTGGAGTACCACAAGCAGGCCACACAGATCCTACAGCGAGTTACTTCTAAACTGGAAGAAAGGTAATGCACTTTTTATAAGTTTCTTTAGTGGTTTGTTAGTTTTGCAGAGGTAGAAAATCTGAGTGGAATGCAGTGCTGTTATCTTTATTGACTTGATACTTGTACTGTTATGAAATCAAGGGCCATTTCATTAGATAACTACAAACTGAGATGGTTTTGGAGATGCACCCACTTCTGAGTATGAGTTCAGGAAAGCACCTCAGTAAAGCTGTTAAATGTTAGTTAACTGAAAGTAAGTGTTTACAAAGTCTGGGTTCAGTGACACTGCAACTTTGGATTCCTTAGTGTTTGTGCATGTATTCACAAAGTGTGTTCATTCTGAAAGAAGATTTTAAAAATTGATTTTGCAAAAGAGTATCTCGTTGCATTCTTGTCTGCCTGAAGATCTTCCTGAGCCAGTGGTGAGACTCTCATTATTAACCACTTTATTAAATCCTGCTATTATCAGATTAAACTTGATACAAGACTCGAGCTACCTCTTCCATACGTATTTGTATTACTGCATATACTATCAGAATTCCTACAACATCTTTTTAAAAAGAGTTTCGTAATTTTTACTTTAGAATTTTTGTTTCCATCAAAAACAGGTTGATTAGCCTCTCACACACACATCCTTCTTCAAAGAAATTTAACATTCAGGAAAGGTTTCTTTACCAATATGGTTCTGGCATACTTTCAGTACAAGCTGGACATAATTCCCAAGAGGAGATAATGTTGAAATACTGTGCAAAGGCAGTTGTCTGATGTCATTAATATAGATCAAGTTGCTAATACTTCTAGGTCTGTCAGTATTACTTTTCTCAGAATATGCATTCTGAAAACCTTGTTCAGTTCTAAGTCTTAAAGGTTTTGTGACTAGAAGCAGCACTTGTTCTGGTAGGTAGGCTGTTCATCTCACTGTTCCTGGATACAGTTTGCAGTACTATCTAAACAGCTAACAGAAAAATTTTTAGCACTTGCAAAAGAGTACTGCAATTAACTTTCTTTACAGAAGCATTAAAAATTCCTCAGGAACAGATGTTTTATCCAGTAGTCCATATATTATGCTATTAAATGAACATGCATCTCTATGATAGATTTCTCTTCCTGTATCAGTTTAGATGATCCTTCACCCTTTTGAAATACCTGCTCACTGGTCAGTGTTCTTGCTTTAAGTTTCAGTTGTGAATGATTTTAGGCTTTCAAGGACCTTGCTTCAGAATGCTGTGGTACTTCAGTTGAACTAAATCTTTTGCATCCCTAATTGTAAAGAGGCTGCTGGCTAAATCGTACTTTATCCACTCCACTGGACACAAATTGAGCACTGTGATGTGTTCACACCAGAGATGAGTCAGGGATGTAGAGTTGCTACTATCCAAGGTACTAGTCTTTCCCTCATGGTGATAGGCAGGTAGCAAGTAATGCATAACCCCAGGGGTTTGGTTGGGTTTCAGGATTTTTTTGACTATATGGACCAAAAAATAAATTATGATTTACTTACAAACTGTGAAAATGTTTTACTGTTCATGCTTTCTGCTGGCATGGACAATATTGTATAACTACCAAGACTGTCCTGTGTAAAATATTTACAAAATAATTTTTAACTATAATGATATAGGCTGCAAAAACAATGAAAAATTTTAAAATGCACTTGTCTTCTGTTTTTTCTGTGCTGTTTAGATTAGACTTAAAGACTTTCTTCAGGAAGTACAAGTGAAGGAATTTAATTTTTTTTTCCTATACATTAGTGGAAGTCATAAACTTTCTTAAAATGCCATGATTCCAGGAACTGGGAAACATTAGGAGTTTGGCGAATGTTGGGTAACTTTCAGTAAAATTAATAAAAACTATAAGGTCAGCAAAGACTATTTTAAACTCCCTTTTACATGAAATGTGAAAAAGGCTGTTTTCCTAACAAGTATCATGACAGAGTAGCTGGGAAGCAGGAGTGGTTTCCTTGGAGGTATTTCTTTTCTTAAGAAACATGGGTCATGCTGAGCTTTTCGTTAATTTTTAGTAAGTCACTAGAATAGTTCATAATCTAAAAAAAATAGTGCTTGTTTCATGAAAGCATTAAGTTTAACAGAACTAGTTTAAGTATTTCTTGAAATATTTTACTGTCTTGAAAATGTAACATTTGCTAATGAGTGAAACAAAACAAAGGCTTTTTATTTATTTTGGCTACTTCAATTTTATAAGGGTTTTTTTGATTTTTGGGTTTTTTTGCTTATGGGCTTGGTTTTTTAATGTGAAAGAAAAGCACTCTCAGAACTGACATATTGGTATTTTGGATGGTGCAGAAAACTTTGTTATAAGGATCAAAAGTCAATAAGTTAGATGCAGAACTTTTGAATAGATAAATCAAAACATGCTACCAGCAGCAAGTCTAGGGCAGTTATAAAAAAGGTTAGAGAAATCAACTTGTCTTTTAAGCGCATATAAAATATTCTTTCATATGTGGAATTAGAAATACATGTGGAAGTTGTTCTGCATAAACTACTCTGATTCTGTTCATCCCTTCCTTGGATTTTACCCTGGAATCTGTAAATAGACCTTTCCCTAGAAACTCTGGATTTCTCAGTTAGAAGATTAAGTTGTAATTAATGATAAATAAATGATTATTTTGAGAGTCGGGAAGACTGAACTTTTGTCCCTCTGTGAAACAAGTATTCCAAGTTGCAAATTAACCAAGCAGCTGCTTGGTTGATTCTGCAGCTAAAGGCAGTACATTCTCACAGAGTCTTCTTACAAAATGACAAGAGTTGGCATCAATCAACTGAATAATTAATGGTTTGCAAGGGTTAGAAGCAAAAAGTCATGTTAAAAATGGGGATAGGGATGTTTGTAAACCCTTCTCTAAGCTTTGCTAGTCATGTAACAAGTTTTTCCTTATTATTAGCGCTTTCTTTTTGTTAGGCAAGATGAAAACAGACAAATTGATAGGTTTCTAAAAGGAATGAAGAATTAACAACTTAATGGCACAGTCACATCAGCTGGTTTTGGTAATTTAAACTATTGTTAGAAACAAAAAGACTACTCCAAATGATTCAACTTGTTTACTATGTATGATTGGTGGATGAGAACTTCAGCCTTGGATATGCAGGTACTTCGTGCATCTCATCTGCTAACAAGATACTAACTCTTGACATTTTACCATCATGTTTTGCCAGAATAAAGGAGGCATCATCTCAGCCCAGGCGAGAATACCAGCCCAAACCCCGTATGAGCCTGGAGTTCTCGACTGGTGACAATACACAGCACAATGGGGGAATATCCCATGCCACCACACCCAAACCATCAGGTAATGTCAGAGTTTTGTGTCATTGCAGAAGCTGCATGCTTTCTTCTGAAGATTAGTTTTTCCATGAGGGAAAATGAAAATGGGGATAGTATATAGGAGAGAGGTGTTTGAATCGTTGTTTCTTCGTGAAGTGTTCATATCCTCAGGCAGGAGAAGAGAGATGGATTATCCACTGCTTTGAAAGTGTCTTTTGGTCAAAAAAATTCTTTTGTCCTAGAATATACAGATCTTTACAAAATAGGCATCTAGAAAACCAAAATAACAATTGAAAGTTTTCCATGAAAATGCAGAAATGTAAGGCCAGCCAGGCCTCATAACCATATCCTGCTTTTTAAAATCAGGGATTACAACACAATGAGCCTGAAAGTAAAAATAACTGAAAAGAAAACTTAAATTATATGAGCTATTTTCTTTGTCCAAGTGGGATCAGCACTAGCAAGATGAAGCATTAATATGAGTGTGCATAATTGCTATCTTAAAGAATGGTTTATTTAATATCAGCACATACTACAGAAGGCTTACTATTTGTTTCCTTGACAATAATGATCTGTTATCCTATGGTACAGTGAGGGCAGGCCTCTGTCAAGACCCTGATTTTAGTTATTCCAGTTTACCTCAGTGACAATTGCTATCATGTTCTGCCTTGCAAGACTGGATTTTTTTCACTAGATCTTTAGTCAGGATTTCCTTTCTTTGCACAACATCCTGATGTGAATATTTTATTTTCTCCTACATATAGATAAGAACTGTGTCTTCATTTGGCACTGGCAACTGGAAGTTATCTTACACAATCTTGCAATCTCCTAGCAATCTCCTCACTCTGCTAACAAGGAGAAGGATATAATAGAGATTCCTTGTGCATGAGTGTGGCTTGAGTCTTCTATACTGGAGGTCTTCTTATTCCACCAGTAATTTTTAACTCCTTTTTTGTAGTGTCATGAACACTTGTCTGTGCTAAGACAGAGCAGACGGATGTTTATGTATCTCTCCAGCATTTATATGTTCCTCTTCAGAGAACAGTATTTAATGTTTTCTTCAATAGGAGTTCTTTTTTTTTTTTTTGAAGTGTTTATTGGTTTCAGAAGAATACCTTTTTTGAAAATCCTTGAATATATGTTTGGGGTGATTAATTCAAAGAGTTTATTTGCTAATTCTTCTAAACTTTAGCTGGTAGCAATGAGGATACTGAGCATGCTGTAAGGCTTGTTGATGTCAGCACTCTAGTGCTCATAACAAAGAAATCAAAATAGACTGTGAGCAATATGTAAAGAATAGAAAATAAGATTTCACTCTCGAATTTAATAAATTAAATCTGGTATTTGAAAAACTTGCTGTATTGAGATCTGTAGAAATGGAAGATTTTTGTCTTAAAATAACTCAAGCATGGGCCTTCTAACCAGAGGGAGTGTTCAAAATGAATATGCAGAATGTTTAAATCTGAAACTTATGCTAAAGCCACTGTTCATGAAAAAGTAGAATATATATCCTTAGAACTATGGTGAACCTTAATTATCATCATGAATGAACCATGTGTTGGTTCATTCAGACCACTGGAAGTCCATGAACTTTTACTATGGAAATTCAGGTGGGGATATGATTTCTTACAATTCAGTGCTACTAAATCCTAAATATTTTGACGGGTAACAATTTCGGTTTTGGAAGCTATAGAGAGTTCAGGGGGAGGGAAGAGGGAGCCTATTTTTAATTTCATATAAAATATGAAAATCTGAAAAAAACTAACAACTTATAAGAATATCCATTAGCCATCCTAACAAGTTTTTTGTCAGATGTTCATGGACTAGCGTATTAGAAAACTCCCAGTTTCAAACTTTTTCTGAATCTATCCTGATGGCCCTGCAATAAAGAGTTTTGTGGGAATGGGGAATAAAAGTCTTTGGAAACATGATATTAAAATTCAGAGGATTAGGAGCATTTACAGTGGTATTGCTGTACCAGTGAAATTTCCAAATAAAGGGCAAACACACAGCTGTATCTTCACTATTGTCTTAAGCTATCACTTTCACTGCTTACCTGAGGTAAACAGACAAATCATCTCTTTGCCAGTAAAACTGGAAATATGTTAGGCTTTTGCTTAATGTTTTGTATTTTATAAACGGATAAAAATTGGATTCCAAATTGATCATAGTTGTACTTTCATGTCTGGGCTTGACTTTAGCTTTGTTCTTTTGTGACTCTTAGGCTTTTACCAGCGGGCGCTAACAGTAACTGAAGACTGTCAGAAGCTAGTAGTTGTGTTCTAATCAAGTTTGGCAGTCCAAATATAGATATTATCAAAGAAGTGTCATCAGCATATGAGTGATAACAGAATCAGCAAAGTCTGTCATAGGTATGGTAGTAAAATGGGTACTCTTAAGTGTTGAGATTTTTAAGCATGTTGTTTCTGTGTTTCTTCTCCTTAGGTGTTCACATGGATCAGCCATGCTGCCGAGCTCTGTATGACTTTGAACCAGAGAATGAAGGGGAGCTGGGATTTAAAGAGGGTGATATTATTACCCTCACTAACCAGATTGATGAAAACTGGTATGAGGGGATGCTTCACGGCCAGTCAGGTTTCTTCCCCATCAATTATGTCGATATTCTGGTTCCATTACCCAATTAGGAATGCTGATCCACCACCTCTGACACAGATAGCTGTGTCAGTACCACTGCTTTCAAAATGCTGCTTCTTACACCTTACAAGTGCAAACTGCAGTGGTTAGAGTTACCGATTCCTAATGAGCATCTTTGGTTTACGTGTTGTCATACTATGTGGTGGTGATGCGTTGTATCTTCTGAGCCAGCATAGCATGGATTAGTTTATTGACTGTGCTGGCCTGGTTGTAACCAGGGCCATTAGTGATATGAGATGGGGAAGATGATGGCAAGCAAAGCGGGTAATTCATAGTGAAGTAGCAGGAAGTGAAGGTGGTGTTGGGAAGATAAGGCCTATCACCACTGTATTACTTTTTCCATCTTAGTTCTCTATAAAAAGAGGGAAAAGTTCTTGCCATTCCATCTTTTCCTTCCTAATGATACAGTTCACACAGGTCTAACGTTGACTAACCAGAATTGTATCTTCCAACCAAACTGTCTGGCTGTTCTCACAGAGAGAGCGTTAAGTGTAGATCCTCTGGTTTCTCAGAAAGTGAACCACTGTACTGTGTGTCCTGCAGCTCTCTGCTAAGTTTTATAGTCTTAATTATTGTTAAAAGGCCTATTTCCTTCCAGAGGTAAGCTGTAAGCTATCAGATGGGGATTCCTGTAGTAGAAATGTTGGACCACAAACCACCTGAATTTGCCCTTCAGGAACTTTTAGCATGCCCACGAAAATGCCAGTAAATGGGCAAGATGGGGAATAAAACTGGCATTTATTTAATGTTTCTTGTCAAGTCTTGGCACAAAACCTTGCTGCTTAAGCACCAGATATCCTTTGTAAACTCATTCTCTGAGGAATACAGTAACCAACCAAACATAACCTTCATTTCATTTGTTTCTGTCTGCCATGTGTTCTTTGAACATCATTTGTGCATACTCTCTCCTCAATGAGGACAAAATAAATCATGTTATTTTTTTGTTGAGCAACTGAGGACATGTGGCTGTATGTACAAAAACATTTCACATCTGTTTAGTTGGTTCTCCTGTGTTCCTCCTTCCTGCACTTGGTGTGTACAGTGCTGTGCCTAGCTTCTTGGCATTCTTTTGGTAACAGTTGCAGAAGTTCTGTTAGTTTAGTTATCCAGAGTTCTATTTATCTAAATTGTACAGACTCTATTGGAGGTTTAATGTGCTGCTTCGAATGTGCCACTTCAGTACTGGATGATGTGAAATGAAGACAATTCCCTACTGCTTAATGTATAAACTATATCATGGAAAGTATTGTTCTTTCAAATAAATGCTGAGAGAATAACTAGAATAAGGCTGTGGATTATTGTTTTGTTGCTTTAAAATCTGTTTTGATAACTTCAGCTGACAAGAATTCTGTTTTAGAAAGCATATTACTCTTTTCCTACAAATGTGAATTTTTTTTGGCATTATCATTTTACTTCAGTCAAAACAATCTCATGTATATAATGGCCTTTATAAGCAGGTTGAACTTAATACTGACCCCATGTCACAATCCGCTCATACAGGCNGAGAAAGTAACTTTTTATAGTTTTTCTCCAAAACGAGTGAAATCTGGATGAGAGGTGGGGAAATTCATGGGTTGTTGCAAGGGGATCCATTTCTGTTGGAGACAGGTACCAGTCCCAAAGCGACTGGCATCTGGCCAAGCAGAGAAATCCATGGACTGTTGCAAATCCATGGGGTTTGTTCCTGTAAGAGACCGATACAAACCCTCTCCAACAAGTCCTTGCTCACCAGCAAGAATGGAGCAGTATGTACCACAGCCACATGGCCAGGCCTGTGAACAGTCACTCGGCAAGAATCCACCTAAGACAGGCCAGAACTCTTGTAAAATTCCTTTGGGGCCTTCAGGGTCTCGCGATGGTTGTGAGGCAAAATGAGGCAAACTTCAGACTGACTCTCACACCCTGTTAAATTAGTGTCTCAATGACTACCATGCAGTCTCGTAGATACAGATTCTTTCTTATTGAAGAAATCTGATGTCCATAATGCTAATGAAGCTTAAAGACTTGGCAACTTATAATTTATTTATGGTTTTAAGTAAAAACAGAGATCTTGTCACAAGCAAAGCAGACTTGACTTGGAAAACTAATTTAAATGATTGTGCAGTGAGAACAAAAAGGCTTGCTTTTCCTGTCCCAGTTCCCAAACTCACATTCACTCCTGACTCTCTCCACCAGCTCCTCATTGGCATGGGTACATACAGGTACACGGTATGTCTACAAAAGCTCCTCTCTGCTGCTTCTGCCTCCTCATTTTTCCCCCTTTTCCAGTGGTGAGTCGAGCACAGGGCTCATTGGTGTGTCATGGATTATCTCCACCTCACCATTCTTCAAGCTTGGTGTCCCCTCTGATAAGAATGTTCCTCACTCTTATTTTCCCCGTCTTCTGCTCTCTGCCATATGTTCACATCCCACTGGGATGCACACTGGGAGAGACTGGCAGAGTAGAGGAGTTTCAGACATGGCACCTCATTCAAGGCTCAGTTCAAGGTCAGGTGGGATGGGGGTCTGAGCAAACTGGTTTAATTGAAGATGCTTATTGCAGGGGTCTTGGACTAGTGACATTTTACCATCCCTTCCAACTCAAACTATTAAAAAATTGTAGATAAAGATCCAATTCTTATAATTTATTATTACCATTCAGTCTAAATCCTATGCCTGGCCTCTAAGGAAGTTTCTTTCAGTGGTTGGAAGAAATCTGTTGCAAACTCAATGGACCTGAAACTTTTTTACAGATGCATTAATGGTGCCATACTACAGGTACTCTTAGTATTACTATAAACTGTTACAGACCTATTAACTGTGTTAATTATGAAGCCCTAGCAGTCACGGGTGGCTGCGCTGGCACACCTCTGTTTTGCCAGATTATTATTCTCTAGCATTTGTAGAAAGCATGCAAGCACAGGGCAACAACCTCAGAGATAAATTTAAATGATTTAGAACAAAAGGATGGTTGGTGTGCAGTGCTGCCCCACCCAGCTGAGGGGCCCTACTTTTTAAGGTGTAGGGAATGGTAGTATCTTTCAACAAATGGACCAGAAGGATTGTACAGAATCATGATGACATGGGCCTGGTCCTGACATGTTGCACAATCCTTGGTACTTCCTTATTGCTCTGTTCTGTGTCTCCTGCAGGTAATTCCTAAAGAATGCTTTGTTCCTGAGGTGGCAAGGTAAAAATCTGACTTGGCTACAACAGGAATTACCAGGGCTGACAACACTGTCCATCTAAACCTTCAGTACATAGATAAAGAGGGTGATCTGAAATAAATGCAGGAGGATGTTTGCTTTTGCACATCAGGTAATTCAAATCTTTGCCTGTGGAGCTCCATGACTCTTTCTTTCTAGAATCACATAAGATATGTTGTTGATGGATAAAATCTTTTTTCTCTGGGAGGCTTACAACTTCTGTCATCCTGCTTCCTAAGGCGTATGATTTCAGAAATATTGTAAAAATATGACATGGGTTCTTAGTTACCAAACTTGGCTGCAGAACTGGTCCTTGCAGAGGAAATTAGGAAGCCTGCCAGCACTGAGCTATCAGCTGCAAAATATAGCTAAATGTTTTAGATTTGATGTTGCTTTCATTTTTTTCTGTTGAACTGTAAGGTTCTTAGCCTGCTCTATTTATTGCAGAGTGAATCTTTGAGAAAAAAATAGCAAAATACTCTGACAGTTCCATGAACAGTTGTCCATCTAAATAAAGAAGTGATTGAAAATGTGGCTTTTTTCTTCTTTTACAATAGCTTCTGCTCTCCAGAAAGAAAGGAGATGGTAGTCACATCCAGAGTTTTCTGTATTCAAATCTGGCTTACAGACAATTTTCCCTTTGAAGATAGTCATACTGTTTTTCCCACATAAACTGTTTTGACAAGATTTGAAAACTGCTATGAGGACTTCTTTTCTGTTTTCACACTGCTAGGTCTTGCAAATCTTTATGGCCACTTGTATGAGCTGGGAAATAGTTCTATTTCAGAATGTATCCTAAGCTTCTCGTATCTCATGAAGGCAAGGATTCAGGTGCGTGTAGTTCAGTGGAAATGGTTCTTCTTCCCTGCACAGGAGTAGGCTGACTTTGTGACAGGCAAATGATGCAATGAATTTGTGCATATACTTGGGTAACACTGTTTAAAAGCAAGTATGTTTTATAGATATGTTTAATTTTCTATAAAGCACAGTAGATTGTCTTAGACTTCAGCTCTGAATGTCTAGAATGTTCTGTAATTATTATTTTATCATATTTAAACTTCTAACACTCTGGTAGTTCAAGCAAAGACTTGGTGAAGTTTCCAGAAGGCTTTACTGTCTTTTCTTCCCATTTGATCTAATGTGTTGCAGAAGATGGGAGCAGATTTGTCATACATATTTGTCATACAGTACATTTCTAAGCTGGTTTTCTTTGTTAGTATTTCCTTGGAGATGCGGCAGAGTGGAGCAGTCAAAGAAACAGCAACTTCTGCTGTGCCTTCTTAGAGCTTCTGCATCTTAAAAGCTCTGCTAGCTCTGGGACACACAGGAAGCATCTCCCTTTCAGGTTCCACTAGGGCAAACTGTGCTGCTGCTGAAACCCTTGTAGTGAGAGCCGTCTTCTAGCCCACAGCTCATTGGCAGGGTAGTGGCAGCCAGCCTCATGCTTCTTGTTCTCCCTTGCACAGTGCTTAGGGCTTGTTGTCTTACATTTTCTCTACATCTTCTATAAAACACATAGTTGAAAAGAAGTGCTAACAATGCAGGGAAAGATAAAGGTGCTCAAGCTCCTCTGTCTCTCGTCATCTGTGAATGGAGAGCCTCCAGGAGAGGCTGGGCCTTTCTCTGACAAGATCAGCTTTCCCAGCACCTGCAGGTACAACTGCTACTTCTGGTCACTGTCTAAAACAGGGAGGATCCAGCAATTTATCCAACCATTGTGAACAGTACTTATCTAGGGACTTTCCAGTCCCTCAACAGTCACTGACTTGTGGTATGTCCTGTGCTCAGAGCCTTCACATGGGCAGCAAGATTCTTCAGTAGGCTCTAGCTGTAATGCACATCAACAAGACAGCTGTTTAAGGAGGATTTCTAATGATCCCCATAGTCACTCTGTCTTCTCCCAGACCAGAGGTTTACAAGGTCATGCAAGAGGTTTGCTGAGGGCGTGAGGACTGGTGCAGAGAGAGAGAAAGAATGGCTTCAACACCCTGTGCCAGGGTGTTGTAGGGCTGCACATCCCTGGACTAAGGGTATAGTGCCCTGTACTTGGCACCCGAGTTGTTTCCCATTTCATGGTGAGCATCTTACATCCTGGGCTGTAAGAGTGACCTCCTATAGCTCCCTGTTAGCTGTGCTGTGCTTCCACACCACAAAGACCATCTGCTTAGGTATTTCACTTTCTTGGACTTCATGAAGCCTGTTTTTCCAACCTGTCCAAGTCCCTCCAGATGCCAGAACAGAACTCTCTGTATCAGACACTCTTCCCTGTTTTGTATCATCTGCAAAGTTATGGAGAGTGCCTAATCTTCCAAATTTTTAATAATGAAATTACAGTGTCATAAAATAGTTTGGGTTTGAAGGACACTTTGGAGATTGTCTAGTTCCAAGCCTCCACCCTGCCATGGGCATGGATGCCTTCCACTAGATCAAGTTGCTAAGAGCTCTGTCCAACCTGAGTTTGAACACATTCAGTGATGAGGAAACTATGGGCAATCTGATCTGGTGTCTCACAGAATCCTCCTTCTAAAACAATTACTTTCTCATGTTCAATTTGAATTTTCCTGTTTCAGTTTAAACCACTTGTCCTTGTCTTGTCTCTACAGGCCCTTTTAAAAAGTCTCTTCATCTTTTCTATAAGCCTTTTTTATATGTTGAAAGCCTTCAATAAGATCTCCCTAGAGCCTTCCCTTCTCCAAGTTGGACAACCCAAGACCTCTCAGCTTTTCCTCTCAGAAGATGTGCTCTTGTCCTCTGTCTATGTTCATGACCCTCTTCCAGCCCTACTTTAATGAAGATGAACAAGTTGAGCAAGACTGGACCCATTACCAGTGGTCACAACAGTCTGGGCCCAGTCATTCAGTGAGTGTTCCATTTGCCTCACTATGCCC
This sequence comes from Sitta europaea, assembly GCA_013400255.1. NCBI lineage: Eukaryota > Metazoa > Chordata > Aves > Passeriformes > Sittidae > Sitta > Sitta europaea. Next base: position 143,207 of record VXBS01005766.1, read on the forward strand.
TGGTCTGGCATAGTTTATCAGTTTGACTATTATGACTTCAAATCTCAGAGAATGTTCTATCACAGGACTCAAGTAAATTGTATATAGTCCTGTAGCACTTGTATGTATGTAGAGCAGACTGTGGTGTCCTAAAATGTTTGATGCTTAAATGATGGCAAGATTCTTAAATATTGAATACAGTAAGTGTGTCATCTATTTTCATGTTTGTTGATGAAACAAATTTTCTTAGAACCAAGGTAAAACTTAGCTCTGTAGAGTCTAATTCAACTTCCTTTTTAGATGAGGTATGATTAGATAATGCTGCTCAGTGCCATGTCTTGTTAAGTCTTGAACATATATAAGCTGGAGGTGCAATTTTCCCAATTTTTTATTTTTTTTTAAGAGAGGTAGAACATCCTTTGTTTCTGCTGGACATAGTAAAATCATAGCACTGTAAAAGCTGGTATATGCTATGTGTTATGACTCTGTGACTGTTTCAACTATAGTGGCTGATTGTCTGAAGTATTTGAGGGATACTAAGGCATCAAATGATGGCTCTGACAATATGGAGCTTGCATAATTGCACCAAGTTGGCTTAAGAATTCCACAAATACCTTGGCAAAGTTTCAAACATTTAAAATATATTTGAAGTGCCTGTATTTAAAGTTTGGTTCTTGAAGTGCCCACTGAGTTTTACTTAGCCCAGTTGCCATCACAGGTTTTGTTTGTAAAGTTCCTCAGGTATTTAGAATTATTCAGAATCAGTGAAAACTTGGCAAAACTCATCAGTGACCCTTTGCAATTGATAAACTACATAATCCTCTGCCAGTTCTGCAAGTAGAACTCAGTGCAGTATGCAGTTAAATTTTCTTCACTTACATTGAGACCTGTTGGGTGATTTGATCTTCCATACATCTAAAATGCTGAGCAAAAATTGGAGCACTTAATCTAACTGTGCAGTCCCAGTCAAACATTTCATATCTGCACCTGCCTGGATCTTCCATGGATCACAGTAGGAAAAACCCAGAAGATCCTGGGTAGAAATGTAAGAGGTATCATATGCCTGAAGCTTTAGCCCTTGTTTAGCTTTAGAAGAGGAAGAAAGGAAGTTCAAAATGCTAGCAGAAAGTTTCACCAGAGCCTCCCTCTCTTATTGCTGAATTTTCAGTTGGTACTGAATTGAATACTTCCTAAATCATAAGGGAACAACAGAGTTAGAAAAAGAGGGAGGAATTTTATTTATTTTCTGTTCTTCTAGATAAAGGATGGGTATTCCTCTCATTTCTCTGATTTTAGCTGGAAGTGAAACAGGATCAGAGGTGCTCCTAGAACAAATACTGCACAAAGAGAAAAGTAGTCATAAATGGAAAACCTTGCAAGCATAATTTAATTCTTCAGCTTCAGAAAAAAGGTGTACTCTCACAGTCCTCTTGCATTAGGCCACAATGGCCTGTAAGCAGCTCCAGTTGCTATAATGCAAACTTGAACCATGAGGAAAAGATACAGTATGATGATAGACATCACCACACAGCAGTGGTGATGTCTAGAGGAAACTGTAGATGTGTCAGCTTCATCAGTCCTACAGTGATCTGATTGAGTGTTGTAGCCAGTTCCTCTGCAGGGTATAGGGAAGAGTGGTGCTAAGATCAGTTTCAGCATACATGTGCCTTAAGTGTTGTCTTCCAGGAGCAGAACAAAGAACAGATTATAGAGTAAATAGAAGGCAGCTGGAATGTTTACGCCATCATTTTAACACTTCTGATTAAGAGGATATAAAGCCTGGTACACCACAATGTTCAGTCCAATGGAGCAGACCTGGTGTTTTGGCAATGTGTAAATCTGAGAAAGCTGCTAAAAATGAGTAAGCTGCCAGAGGCAGGACATTATAGATCATTTCATCACATTCTCAGCATTCCTCCTCCCAGAAACTGCTCCTCGCTTTCACTTTGGAGCATCATGAAGTTACTGTTTGCTTTGGCCTGGAAGTCTAGCAGCATCTCATAGAGTTCCCAAAATCAAAAGGTCACATGATCAGTTTTAGGTTCTAGGATGGAACTCAGCATAGATTTCATTTCCCTTGCTGACAGAGTTGTTGCCTGTGTAATGCATATAGTTTTTGTCCTGGGGTTACTTTATGATGCCTATTTGCCCTAAACCAGGACAGTTTTAATTCTCCAGCTGTGCAATAGTGATTATAATAATTCCATATTTCATAGAGTGGTTGAGGATAGATATGAATGTCCATAAAGCTCTCAGAGTTTATGCTCTGGACTTGAGAAAAAAATCTGTTATTCTCTTTGTAAAACTATGGTATTAATCTAGCCAAAACAAAATTTCTGTTTTTATTCAAGGCCATATATTTTACTTTTGACAGTTTAAGAATATTTACAAAATATTAATACTCTTAAACTTCAGCTGAGAGTCTGAAAACAGAATTAATCTGAAGGTGTCTTCCACTGAATATTTGGATGCTGTTTAGCAACAAAGAAGTATTAATACACTGTAATTTCATAATTATCTCGGGGTCAAAAAATTAGCACTTCCCTAGACTGTACATCTAATTGGTTATGTGCTCTCCACACCTTCATGTCAGAGGGCCTGGCAAGTAAGATTGTAACAAGCATCAGTGCTTCTATTTCTATTCTGATTCTCAGCTTGCAAAAGTAATAAATAGTGCCCAGATTACACATTTTTCATTTCTTTTTGTCTAAAAGAACTTAATGGAATTCTAAAATTCCCTGTAACCCAAGAAAATCTCTTGCTTCCTGCTTCTCTGCAATATTGAAGTATGAAGAGCAGTATCAAGAAACAAGTCACACTTTGATACTAATACTAATAAATACTAAAACTCTGGTAGAAATTGAAAGCCCAGACACATGTGAAAATCTTCCTCCCTGAGTCAGACACTGGATGCTGATGGTCAGCAATCAGCTAGCAATCAGCTGATGCCACTTCAGAGCAAATGTTTGGTTTCCATTTTGCACAAGAAGATTTTAGCTTGATATCTGAGGCATCTCTTTACTTGATATTTGTTTCTCTCTTGATAGTGTGCAACTTTAGTCTTCTTCTAAGCTTAACACAGGTCAGTGGCCTATTTTTGTTGCAGCTGCTGTGGAGAACTAGAGGAGGGAAAGATCGTGGTGAAGCAGGAATTTTGCAATCCTTGCTGAACTTATAGGCCCTCATGAGATGCAGAAAATTTAACAGAACATGCTTGTTTTCTATTTTCATACCCTGGAAAGCGTTTCTTCAATTGATGGCGCAACCTTGCAGCCTTCTTGAGGCGTTATAATCGTGGTTCATTCTGGTATCTCTCAGCAGCCACTGGAGAAGCCAGTCTGTTTCTTCAAGCTGCATACAGACTATGGTACCAGCACCTTTTCAAGACGTGGGAGGGATTTAAATCTGTTTTTAATGAGTGCAAGGTGTTTGAAATTAAAATTAGCAGTCAATCTATTAGATTTTGGACCACAGTGCATTACAAATGCCTCATTTTTGTTAGTTAGCTGCCACTACTGTGAGCCAGTAGATGGCACCCCGACATTTCATTTCAGTTTTACTAACTTTTAAATAGGTAGGCTGCCATTCTGAAATTTGGAGTTTTAAAGGGTATTGTTAACAGACATAGAGACTTCAATAGATAATGACTATTGTACAACAACAGTTTTGAAAGTCTGCTTTTTCAATGTCATCAAAACCGGAATATTAGGTTTCTACACTCCCCAAAATACTCAGGAGCCCAAGCTGTGGAAATTGCTAAAGCTCGCCCTATTTGCTTTCATCTGTCACATTTTCATAATGTAGGCGATTTTTTTTTCACACAGGCCTTCAGAACTGGTTAATAAAACACACCTAGGGGTTGTCCAGTAAAACTGTTGAATAGCATCCACACTACCAATCTGTCCGGTATAATGTTATTTTTAGCTGTCAGATCACTACAGATCATTCCTATACAAAACTTTACTATTTCAGTCAGGCACATACACATTTAAACTAAGATTTTTTTCTCCCCTTTGCCCCATATAATAATAGAATTGCAGATACTCATCTCCAGAAAACATAAAATTTAAAATAGCTGAATAACTTCTGAAATTTTTCATTCAAGCACAAACTATTTGTCACAAAATCTATCTGTCAGCCTTTTGCTAGAAGGAGAGTTACTTACTTTGGGCCAAACTGTCTCAAGGAATATATTAGATATGAATATTGTGACAGTTCATAGCATCTTTCATCTGAAGTTCCCTGGATATTTCATATATATTAATTGAGGTTCCTTCTAGTAGCAGAATTTTTTTTATTATAACTAGTTTATATTTAAGCCCTTGAGGAACAAGTGACTAAATCCTTCTTTTTTACAAAGTGTGTTTTGAAATCATGTCAATGCTGATTGTGAGCATAGGGTAATTTCAGGTTTTTTTTGTTTCTCTAAAAATGCATTAAGAATAAGAGGAAGTATAGAAACTAATACTGTCTAAGAATTTAATTTGTAACTTGACTGCCGGATACAAGTGAGAGAATAAGAAACAATAACTGTTTTTAGGAGTAAAATTGCATTTTCCAGGGACATTCCAAAAGTTATTTCTATTGTAAACAGCAAAGCTGAAAATACCTTTAAAAATTGTGAAATAAGTACTCTTCATGAGACATCATAAAAGCATCCACATAATTAGATTGTAATTGAAACAACCTTATGCCCATGTGCAGAAGGAGAGAGTGCACAAAGCAAGAAGATAATAAACTAAGGCACTGGAAACTTGGTATAGATGAGGCAGAGAAGACTCAGGATGTCAAAGGTGCAGGAGCAATGGTGGCGAATCATTGCCATGTGTCCCTGCAATGACTCCACTTGAGGCGTCATCATCAGTGCCAAATGTCATCACCAATGCCAATGCTTTGTAAAATGTGTCCTTGTCCAGCATCACACAGAGACACATTTTCCTTAGACTTTCACTAATCCTAGCTATCATTTTGACCATTTAGAATTAATTAAAATGAAAACAAAACAGTCTGACGAAAAGAAACTAGGTCTTTTTTTTTCCTATTGGAACAGAAAAATAAGTGAAGAACACAGGATTGGGGATAGAGCTCCATGGATACGGGCTTCTGCTTCCACCAGCACATCACTGCAAGAGAGAAGGCTTACAAGCTCTGCTCCAGGCATGACAGTGTCAGCACATTCCTTGCAAGTATCGTGAATGTGCAAAGTAGAAATGTTTTGTTGATGAGCTCTGGAAAATCCCTTCTAGCAACCAATCTTTGCTGTCTTTATTCCTTGGTCCTTTCAAAGCATCATTAGGGACAGCAATTGTGTCAGCTACTTCTTTGTTCCTAAAGACCTAAGGGAATTGCTTACAGTTAAACCCGTATGGATTACAAAACACAGGGTTTCTAAGGAATGCACAGTCTCAATGCCAAATTACTTGGATATTCTGTGTTGTGATAGTTTCTCAAAATTTCTGGAAGTACAGATGGCAAAATATCTTATGATGGCTGAAAGCAAATCCTTTTCATAGAAATGTTTAAATGAATGTTAGGATGTTTAAATTCTCATTCTTTTCCAAATATTTGATATTTTGTCTCAAAGTATTTTTTATATGCTGCAGGATTATTGCAACCATTTCCCCAGGGTACCTAAGCATAATAAGCCACAGGTGACAGGCAAGTAAGCAAGCAAGAACTGAGGGGAATAGCCATAGTATGGACCATGGACGGATCATAGGATGGACCATGGACCAAAAAGTGCCAGGAGAACAACCCCTGAAACAGCTGAAAAGGCCTAGTGTGATACCATTGTGTGTCTATTTGAGTCAGCATGTGGCTTTAAACATCCCCAGCAATAAGAGCTCGGGGAAGCTCGTATGTGGACATCTGGCACCATGAAGAAACCAAACATCCAGAATTCAAAGCATTGTCTGCCAAGCCCTGAGGCAGAGCCAATCATGGAGCCTCAAAACAGTGTCACTGTTTCTGCACCCTCAGCATGAAACTGTGTGTGTGCACGTGTACAATCCTTTACCTAACACAGTCTATCCTGCTGGTTTGGCCCACTTATTAAAGACATCAACTCATCTATATTATGTTATCTGGTGTTCTTTTTCCCCGGGAGATTATTTATTATCTAAGAATAATGTCACTTGCTTAAAAATATTTTCTCCCTTTTTGTGAGAGATAACTTTTTCTTACATTTAAGTGTAAATTTTAATTTCTTACATGTGAATATCTCAACACTGGAGAATTTTTTTTTGTTAAATTCATGCCTAAATTTTGTTAATTCAGACCCAAAACAGAGAGTGAAAAGATTTAATGTACTGCTGTTTTGTTTTTAAGTGTTCCACTGAAGCGAAATCACTGCCATATTTTCTTGTTTATGCATTCATTATGCCGTATTTTTCCTGGGTTTCAATAGAAAAAACAAACAAACAAACAAAATCCTGACAAAACTGTTATTTCTAGCTTTAGAAAAAGGTTTTAGAACTTTTCCTCTCTACAGGTGTTTTACTCTAAGTTGGTATTCTAAGAAAAAGGCCACTGGAGACAGTTTGTAATTAAATAAGTCATAACTTTTTGTGAGAAAAATAAGGTTAACACAATTTTCAATAGGCTCTTAAGTATGTCTGTAATTAAAGATGTGACCTACAGCAAGACTTCCTAGACCCAGGTTAAAATATACAGGGTCTTATAGAACCACAGAATCATAAAATGTCTTGGGAAGGGACCTTAAATATCATCTGGTTCCAGCTCTCCTGCCATGGGCAGGAACACTTTTTACTGATCAGGTTGCTCAGAGCCCCATATAACCTAGCCTCGAACACTTCAAGAAATGACACACCCAAAACTTCTCTGAGCAACCTGTCGCAGTGCTGTATTGCCCTCTGAGTAAGGAATTTCTTCCTGATATTTAGTCTAAACCAGCCCTCTCTCAGTTTAAATACATTGCCCATTTCCAGTCACTCTCTGCTCATATAAAATGTCCCTCTCCTGTTTTATAAGGCACCTTAGCCTACTGAAAGACCACAATGAGGCCTGTCTGGAGCCTTTTTTTCTCCACACTAAACAGCCCCAGCTCTCTCAGCCTGTCATTATAGGAGAATTGCTCTAGCCTGCTGATCATCTTCATGGTCCTCCTCTGGACATGCTCTGACAGATCCATGTATTTCTTATATTAAGGACCCCAGAGCTGGACACAGCACTCCATGTGGGGAATCACAAGGGCAGAGTAGAGGAGGAAAATCCCTTCCCTTCACCTCCTGGTCACACCTCTTCTGATGCAGGCCAAGGACTAGCTTTCTGGGCTGAAGGTGCACACTGTTAGCTCTTGTCCAGATTTTCATTCACGAGAACTCTCAGTCCTTCTTGGCAAGGTCAATTTCCATGATTTTTTTCCCCACTCTGTGTTTTTATCTAGGATTGTCTCAAGCCAGCTACAGGACCTTATACTTGGACTTGTTGAACTTCTTGTGGCTCTTATGGGCCTACTTTGAAGCTTGTCTAGGTCCCTCTGGATATCATCCCATCTTTCTGTTGTGTCAACAGTACCTGTTAACTTCAGGTCATCTGTGAATGTGCTGAAGGTGTACTCAATCCCGCCATCCATGTCATTGATGAAGATAGTGAAGAGCACTTGTCCCAAGATAGAGACCCAAGGGACATCACTTGTCATCACCTTCCACTTGGACACAGAACCATTGACCCCCAACTCTCTGGATGCATCTGTCTGTCTGTCCGTCCATCCATCCATCCATCCATCCATCTCCTTGTCCACTGAATTGTCCATCAATCAACTCTGTATTTGGAGATGAGGATATCATGTGGGACCATATTGAAGTCCCACAAATGTCTAGACAGATAGCATCTGTCAGTCATCCCTTGTTGACTATTGCCATCATTCTGTAATAGAAGGCCACCAGATTGGTCAGGTAGAATGTGCCCTTAGTAAAGGGATGTGCTGGCTGCCTCAGATCACCTCCTCATCTTTCATGTGCCTTAGCACATCTTTTGGTAGGATCTGCTCCATGATTTTGCCAAGCTGGTGAGGCTCACCAGTCTGTAGTTCACTGTGTCCTCCTTTCTCCACTTTTTAAACATGGGAGCAACGTTTCTCTTTTTTCCAGTCACTGGGAACTTCATTTGACTGTCATGGCTTTTCAGTTGTGACAGAAGATGTCTTGATTACAACATCAGCTAGTTCCCTTAGGACTCTGTTATATAAGATGGTGTCTATAGATGCTTTGATAAGGAAAATTACAACTTGCACCGTGTCTTTTTCACTCTACAGTTTTCCAGTCTACAGATTGAAGGAACAGCCTCTTATTTTATATTTCGTTCATGTTTTATGTAGGGTAATTTATGTTTATGTAGAGGATGTATACCTACTTGATAAGAAGCTTGCCCTGAAGGAGAAAATGTTGATAAAATAATACCAATTTCTGAATCCTGTTATGAAGATTATTCTTTTAACTTTCATTTTTTCCTGTTATTATATCTCTCTTGTGTATTCACTGTAAACCTTGAGGACTCATATTCCAGAGGACACCAAAAATACTTACTACATTTCATCTCTTCTGGATGTATATTAGTATAGCATCAACAATCCTTTTTCATTTGGTCTTTGTCCTTACCTGCTTGACATTCTGTAAAACTTTATGTAGCTTTTCTATTTTTGTTGCGAATGCTCAGACAACAGGGATTTAGTTGAAAAGCACTTTTTAAAAGTTCCCTAAATTTGTAGCTCCTGCCTGCATTTAGTTGTGCACTGCCTCAGGCTGTGTGCATCTCCTCCCTCTTTCAACTATTTTGGTTCTGTGACTGGACAATTGTTTACTTACTTCTGCAGGATTCAGTAAGAAAGAGGAAAGAATTCTCCTTTATTAAAAAAAACAACAAAAAAACCAACGAAACAAAACAAACCGTGGTGTGGTTCTACGGTAATTTTGCATAACAATATGCAGCATGGAGAAGTAATCCTACACAATACCCATTATATCTTAATCTTGTCCAGAATAGGTTTTTCCATATATTTTCTATAATATTATATTATTCAGATGTGCTTTAAAAGGTCTTCTGTACTAAGGTCTGTACTGACAATCTAGAGTGTAAGGATAGCCTTTAGATCTCCTGTCAAATGCACAGTGAAAACAAGTAACAGTCAAGGTGTCTTGCGTTAGCGGTGTTCCGAAACAGCTAATCCTGTGCAATTGGTATCCTTGGGGTCAGCACTTCTGCCAATTGGAACCCACTAGTGGGGGTATCCATACACACAGGAAGATGGAAGGAATGATGAAGCCCAGGAATCAGGTAAGGAAAGAGTAATTAGAGATTCCTCTCTGGTTGTTATCAAGAAGAATGCCGTATATTCTCACACATTCATACATGCTCAGTTTATACAAGGGAAATAGAAGACACAAGAAACTTCTGATTTAATACTCTTCTCTCAAAGTAGTAAAAGGGGAAATTATTAGGATAGGTTCATCTGTTACAATTAGGTCTGAAAACATTTTCTTGTGTGAACATCTCACCCAAGTTTCTGCTTTTATTACTTCCAGTTAAGAGCAAATAATCTAAGCCTTCTGTCTTGTTTTGAAAGACAGGCATCTGCCAAGGAAGGTGGGAGATGGAATGGAATATATGAACCCTCTTCCTCCAACTTGCTATAATTTTGAAATTAAGGTTTCTCATGCAAAGATATGCGAGCAGGAACAGCAGTTCCTTGCTGGTGTAACACAGGACAAACCCAGCACACGCCCGCAGCCCTGACCCCGGNCGGCGGGGAGTGGCTGCGCCTCACAGAGCCCGGGGCAGCCAGGCCCGGCGGACATGGGCTGCGCCTCACAGACCCCGGGGCAGCCTGGCGCCTCTGCAGGGCTCCTGGGAGCAGCAAACATAGGAGGGAGGTGGCAGAAGACAGAGCCCAGCAGTGGTGGCAAAATTCTCCTCGCAGTACTGCAGCCTCTCTCCTGTCTGAAGGCCGAGAACACAAGAGAGGTAGGAGCTGTACTCAATCCCTTTTCCCCAGCCCATTTCTTAATTATTAAACCACATTTTGTTATATCTGTGGTTCACAGTAATTATGCGACATTCATTATCTCAGGAAGCTTTGTTGTGTTTGAAATAAATAAGAAATCGAAAGATAAAGGCTAGCTCTCACAAAAATTAATTGAAATACTTGAATTTCAGCACTGTTCTTCTTTCAAAATTTATGACTAGTTCCTCCTCACTTGCACTTGGCCTTTTCTAGTGTTCTTCAAAGATTCACACTTGAGTAGTTCAAAAGAGACCATCAAGACCTTTCTAACATCCTCAATCATGTAAAGAATTTTATTTGGTATTATGGAGAGAACCATCACTTCACCTCCACAGTCTCTGCATTGAAAATTTACCTCACTTCATCCATTTTCTTTGATGACATATGTATGTTTCTATAGTACGTGAAGAACAAGGCAGTTCATATTAATAAGTAATTTAAAAGTTTTTAATGGATGCTGTAGCCCTATCTAGACCTGAAGAATGTTCTTCAGCTGTATTTAGGTACTTGTAACTGCATGCTAAATGAGCACAGTCCACAAGAAGTGTTATCACATTGAAAATCTCTGCTTAGCTGGCACACAAGTACTTTTTCTTTCCATTTCTGTTATAAAAACATTCCTAATGTCAAGCATTACTAGAATACCTCTGGATTCCTCGTGTATTTTCATTTTGCAAGAGAAGGTGCATTGTCCTCTCTTTTTTTAATATAGCTACAGAAAAAAATTAATTTCTTTGTGCAGTAAGTACCATAGAAGTAGTTGAGTAACCTTTGAAATCTGTCAAACATCTCCTTCATAGATAGTGTGAGTGAAGTATATGATGTAAGTCTCATACAGGCATTTAGCTAGAGATACAGAAGACAAGCAGATAGATGAGAATGACAGATTAAGAAATTATCTGTGGTTTCTTTTTCATGTGCAATTAGGAAGACTTTGTCTTATTTCAGCTCCTCAACAACTTTGAGCAATTTGCACCAGGCCAAGATAGATACATTTAATGCACTGAGAAAGGGTTGCATAGCATTCAGGGAATCTGAGAAGAATCTTGGTGATGAAGAGGGAAATGCGCTTTGCATTTGGAAGTGTTCAATGTGTTGCTTCATTTTTTCACTTGTTCTCAATAAACACCTTTTCATGGATTTTTGTTTTCATGGATTTTAAAGTTTGGAAGTAGAGAGACATCAACAGAGAGGAGGAGGAGGAGGAAAGAAAATAGTGCCCAGAATTTTTGCATGATTTTAATGGCTGTACAAAATTTTCTGATAGAGCACAGTATCTATTGTCTATTTTTCAAACTTTATTGCCTATCTCTTTGAAAGACTTTTAAGTTTTCCCATGCATCTTAAAATCAGAATTCATATTTAACTGCATGGATAGTAAAAAGTGAAAATCCACATTTTGGCATATTGCCAGTTGATGTCCGAATTTTCATCTACCAGCACTCACAAGTCCTTCCTGGCAGGGCTGTTTTTTATCTGTTTATTCCTCAGCCTGTGTTGATACTGGGGATGGCAAGATGCAACATCTTGGTCTTGGCCTTGTTAAACCCCATGAGATGCCCACTCCTTAAGCTTGTCTAGGTCCCTCTGTATGGCATCCTGTCCCTCAGGCATGTCAACTGTGCCACTGAGCTTGGTGTTGTCAGCAAATTTTCTGACGGTGTATTCAGTCTTACTGTTTATGCCATTGATGAAAACATTAAACAGTACTGGATCCAGCAGTACTGTCTAATGGACAGCTCTTGTCACTGATCTCCATTTGGACGTTAAGCTATTGACCACTGCTCTCTGGATACAACCTTTCAGAAAATTTCTTACATATCTCATAGTCCATCTATCAAAATCGTCTCAATTTAGAGAGGAGGATGTTGTGGGGGACCATGTCAGAGGCTTGCTTACAGAAGTCCAGATAGATGACATTTGTAGCCCTTCCCTTGTTTGTGGAGTTACTGCACCATAGAATGCGAGATCTCTCCACCACCATGTTGGTGCCCTAGGTGAAGTGGTGCTGGCAGTCTTGAAATACTTTACCGTCCACCATGTACAAATCGTATTCGGAGGCCATTTGCTAGGAGAGTACCTGAGGAGTCAATACTTGGTCTAGTCCTGTCTAACACCTTCATAAATAAGCTGGATCATGGAACAGAGCGTGCCCTCTGCAAAGGTAACACAAAGCTGGGAAGAGTGGCAGATAACACCAGAGGGCCATGTTGTCATCTCTTGGATTTTGTCTGACTGGAGAAATGGACTGACAGGAACTTCATAAATTTCAACAATGAGAAGTACACAGTCACTTGGCCCGCACTTTGGCAGGAGCAGACTAGCAGTGTGTCATTGTAGTAAAGAAAATAAATGGGATCCTGGGCTGCATTAAGCAAGGGATTGCCAACAGGTAGAAGGAGGTAATCCTTCTCTACTCACCACTGGTGAGGCCACATCTGCAGTCTTGTGTGCAGTTCTGGGTTCCTCAGTAAAAGAGAGACATGCATGTACTGGAGAGAATCCAGTAATGGACAGTATCAGTGGGACTCTTGGGCAGCACCCCACCAACCCCTCTCCTACCCTATCCTTTGGATTAGTTGGACAATGATGTAACAGGCCGCCTGAACATGCCTATTCCCACACTAAACTCAAAGGCAAATTACGAAAGAAAAATGTGTTAGATTCTTAAAAAATAAAAAAATATANTAATAATTATTATTCTATCTAAATTCTTCTTTATTAAAATTCTTCCCAGGACACTCAGAAGGAATTTGTGATTCCCACAAAAATGGAAGATGAGTGAAAGAGTGGAAGCTTTTACCACCAAGTTGTATCCACTGGACTGAGAAATTACACTGGTTTTCAGGCCTCCTGTACTAAAGAGAGTATAGTGTTTCCAGCAGAACTTCTGGCTTTAGACTTTGGAGTTTACATCAGTCAGAGAAAAATGGCTGTAGGTCCATTCCTTTGAGAATTTGCTGCTGAAGATGTAGAGTAGAAGTAAGCAAATCTCTCTGTCACAAAGACAGGTTTCTGTGTGTACAGCATTCAGCTGGAGGCTAACTATGTTTTGGGTTTCAGGGTGGAGGAATGATGGCTCTCTTAAAGATGAGCAGGAGGCAGAAGTGGAGGGTTGTACCTGTCCAGACTCAAGGTGCTGTCTGAATGGAATGCGCCAGTGCTTTAGGGATTAAGGCAGTCAAATGCTGCCAGGCCCTGATGAGTCATTCCTGGGGCGAGAAGGAGAGAGTACCTCCCAAGCCAGAGGATTTTGTCGTGGAACTTAGGCAAGGAAAGTGAGTGAAAATAGCATGGTCTTGTGTGCTGCTACCCTACTATGTGTACTGCAGGTTAGGAGAGAGACGGGCTCATACTGTGGGGAGCTCAAGTCAACTGCAGGCTGCCTCAGCAGCATCTGAAAAGGAGAGACTCTTGAGTCCTAGAGCTGCCAGGGCTTTCCAGAGCTGGTGAGTCTAGGAAGGCAAGACAGCTGCTGTTGCTGGCTTTTTCTTTGTCACTGCATAGGACTGGAAGGACAGGGCAATTTACCCACCCAAGTCCAGCAAGTGATCCTTCATGGGGATTTCCTGCCCCATGGCAGCAGTCACAGACCTTTGGGATGCGTCCTTTATCTGCCACATCCATATCTGCATTGAGGTGCTGTAGCAGGTACGACTTGTAATTCACATCACTGCCAGAATTATAAACTCTAATAAAATTAGGCTTTCTAATCATCCCTACACAGTCTCTTCTCACATCAAGATTGCAAGAGATTGACTGAGAATATAGGGAAGTTGCACACAGAGAGGTTTTAGCTCCGAGTCTCCAAGTGGAGACTTTCTTAAAGGGCCATGGGGCTCTGCACAGCCCTGGTTTCTAGGCATGGTTGACATCCCATCATTTGTGCAGTAAGCAGCACGTGTTTGCTTGCCTCAGCTGACATAGAGAGGAGACAGCTGGGAGTGGGAGGAAGAGGCCCAGGCAGATCCCCTTACAGGCAGAGCACTGACAGCATTGCCTGGGGAAGGAGGGTGGCACAAGACCTGGGGTACCCCACAGATATTGTGGTCTCCTGCTGTGGCAGCAAGCTCCCTTGCAGCAGGATGGTGCTGGCTCTGCAGGGCTTTCAGCCCAGCCAGGCAGGCAGGCTTGGTGCAAACAAGGCAGCTAAAGAACAGCCTGCCTTTGCTCTCCTTTTCTGCAGCACTGCAGCATGCAAGCCCTTTGAGGCTGCTGCCCTGGGACTCCTGAGATCCTGCCAGGCTGCTGTTGGCTCCTCTCCCTGCCCAGGCAATCTCTTGTGATCTTGGAGAAGCCTTTCTCCTCATCATCATTGTAGGAAATGAGGCTCTCCTGCAAGCTTGCATGCTCTCCCTTGGATGCAGAAGTATTGCCTGTCTGGCCTGATCTCCTCCAGGAAGTACCCAAGAGATGAGTGTCTGACAGGGCTTCTTATCTTACTCATAAATTTGATTTGTTTTGCCCTGTGCACCTGTGCAAAATGTGTACTTCCTGCAATCCTCAATAACACTTGCTAATCAAATATTATTATTACTCAACCTGGTAAAACCCTGTAGTTTATGGGATAGTTCCCTCAGCATTTATTCACCTTGCTCTGCATATCAGCCTGACATATAAAATTATTTTGGTGGCTGTAAAAAAACCAGAAATTGTTAAAGTATGCACTGATTTATTAGCTTGAATAATAGACAATTTGTTTGCACTATTTAAGACAAATATGTCTACATTTATACTGGTATAGCGTAAATTGAATTCTAATGTAGTGTTGCAGTTAGTTCAATAGGCATTGTATCAGAAATGAAATCCTGTAGTGAGCAAATTGATGACCTCTCCTATCTCCAGTAGCTTTAACAGGAAGAATTAAGTACTATTAGTGAAGTACTTGAAACACACTTAAAAACACCAGTAAAATAATCTCCCATAATGTCCCGATCAAAAGCCTCTTTAATCTGCTTATTATATTTCATCTTCTGGTTCGGCACAAGAACAAATAAGTGAAGAAAAATGCTACATGCTTCAGCCAACATAAATGAGGAAAATACTTCCTGTGTTTCTGTTCTGACCTGATAGAGTCTGAAAAGAGCCTGGATTACTGATTGTTTGCAGTCTGGCTTTGCTCTATTAATATGTGCTGAGTTTTCTGCTAGTTGAAATGGAGGGTTATTTCTTTGCCAAGGAAAGAAGACTTTCTTCTCCTCCCTCTTTCAATTCCTCCCTCTCTTGCCCCACTCAGTGAACACTTAAAAGATTGACTATTGGGCACTTTTATACTTCTCTGAAACACTGTACTGAAAAATAAATGTAGACCAAATGTGACTATTGACATTAATTTTTATCTCATGTGTGACTGGTGAGACAGCTAATATCCTCATGATTTAACCAACTATGGGGTTTGGAGTAAAGAAATAATTTTTCTTTAGATCAAATTGGAACACAAGTTATTTTTTCTTTCTCCTCAGTAGTGTAAAACATGGTTTCCTGCTGAGGATCATCTGTGAGGTTCACCAAAGCAGGTGTCCATCTAGGAAGCTGTGAGATTTGTGAGACCTTCTGTCCTTTCTGCTCACTTCCTATGCTTCTTTATATTGTGGATTTTCTTCATTTGGCTTTGAATTTTCTGTAGGTTATCGAGAAATGTTGTGGGTTCTGTGGTGATATACAGAATAGATATCCTATAGCTGAGCCTTTTGTACAGTGTTTTTTTTCATTTCAACAATTGGACTAAAACAGACTTATTGTTATCTTACTGACTTGTTGCAACCATGGACTCTAGGTCTATACCTTAGAGTATCATTGACTCTTACTAATCTTAAATTTCCAGTAAGATTGTTGATTAATTTTGATTATTATAATTGCTTTGGAACAGCCTTTTTGTTTATCTGTACATAACAATGTATCATATTACTGGGCCTGTAAGATTTGAGATTTTTATTTTACATGAATTGAATAATTTATTCCTGCTGCTTGCTTAAAGGTTTCCTGTGATTCTTTTCTAACAGAATTTATTCCTTTTCAAGATTAAGTGGCTGCAGAAATGAGAGACATTAATTCCCTGACTGTCCTTCTTCCTGTGTCTACCATGAAGCAAGCTGGGTCGAACTGTAGAGCAATTTAATGGCTAGTTACTAGAGAACTATCTGTTTTACCAACACCTTCAGTGGGCCGATATGAGGAGATCCCTGCCAGTGTAATGTCTGCTCTCTCACTTTGATTATAATTAATGATGATCTGGATTTCACTTATCTAAATAAAGCTTCAGTGCAATAAGTGTTAGTGATATCCCATTTCCACTTAAGTGTGGATATGATCCAGTCTCTTGAGCTGACTGACTGAAAATCTTAGGAAGATAAATAGCTGTTGACTGCTCTTTTTTTAAGTCTCAGGATTGTGATTGCATTTACTCGCTTTGGCTCACACCAAAATTTCAGTCTGTATAAGTCTATGTTCATATAGAACTCCCTAGCACTGGTTTTAAATATAATTCCCAAATGTGTGATGAAGGATATGTAAAGATGAAAAAGGCAGTAATGTGTTTAGGATCCAATTTTGTATAGCTGATAAAGACTTGATCTTTCTATAATTACTGATAGTAGACACAGAGGAGTGAAACCAGAATTAAATTATGTTCATGGCTTTTTACATGGGACTGTTTCAGGTTTCTTGACCAGACCAGTCAAAAGGCTAATTTCATTGTACAAATTTCTTGCAATATCTCCAGTTTCATTTAAAAAGCTCTAATATTCGCACTTGACTGGGTGTATGAGAAATCTTTTGTTCCTCCCCTCATAGAAGCTTAAAACACTTAGAAAATTTCCTAATGCTTTTTAGAGTATTAAAAAAAGGGTGGGGGAGGAGACGGCAATAAAGAAGCATTTCCAACAATAACTTGACTCTAATTATTTTTAAGAATCCTTTATTTTTGAATGGTAGTTATGCCTAATCTTCACAGAGTGCAGTCTGATACACATCTCTGAAAAATCACAAAAGACAAGAAAATATTCTGTGTGAAAAGGAAATTTTACATGACCAAATTCTCCACTGAGAGAAAAAACCTTGTATTTCAAAGATGATGATACCCCCTCTCAACCTTTTGGATGAAGCTCTCTATAAATAAACACAGGTGCACTGGGTTTTTAACAGCAGCTGACTAGTCTTAGCAGTGCATCTCTTCAGTGAAGGTGTCATTCAGCCCCTTGTAGAAGAGTGGTAATGGGTAGTTTCACTTCTATTTCTGCTACTTCTGAAACATGTTACTTCTGAAACACAGGTTCTGGATGAGGAGAGGTGCATGTACAATTTGTGTGGTACCGAAGGAAAGAGGACAAGGGCCCATGCAGCCTTGAGGAATACCAGATACCAGAAGCATTTCACAGATCTCTGGATTTTGACAGATGACTTTTTCTTTACAGAGAGAGGGTAACAGGGGATGGTCAAGTTGGCAGGTTGTTTTTGGGAGTGGCAGGCAAAAAAAGAGGGAGAGAAACAGCAAATAGTAGTATAAGCAAATGCTGAGTCTCTGTTTTGTAGAAAAAACATAACCTTTTCTATTGGTCCTTTTCTTGGTCAGTTATTTAGGTAAGCTCTCTTTACTTTTCACATCTACAGGTACAGCATTTATTTTAGTGGTGCTCAGACTTTGTTTTACAATAATTGTTCTCTGAAAAACTGCTGTCAGGTGCTTTTTGTCTCAGTATTTTCATCTCACATTCTATATATGGAATACTTAAAATGTCTTTAAAAGCAGTGGCATTTGAAGGCCACAGTTTATCTTTCTGTGGTACAAAATTAATTGTTTGTGTGGTAAAGAAGAAAATAGGGAAGTATTGTTTACTCAGATTTTTATTCAAACAAAAAAAACCTCTTATCTTTCAAAAGAAAATAATTCTAATGAATACCAGAGATCTTCAAGATTTCCAAATGACTTAAAAAATGTTAAGAATTCTAAATGATATGTGAGAAACCATGCTATGAAGAAGTGAGTAGCTCAAAAGATGGTACTTCATGCTTACCAAGCAATGCGATACTTTATGCAAACAAAACTGATAGAAGGCATTTTGTTGCCTCTTAAATGTCCAGTACTTCTTTGTCATATAAAAGGAGGAATTTATGGGCACATTATTTTGTGTGACTAGTAGAGAGTGCACTGTTAAAATTTAACCTAAGTGAATTTACCAATAGGTTCTAAATAACAAAATTTAAAATTAGTTGATCCAGTCCCCTAATAGAGTAGAGCACCTCTTTTACATATATTTCCAAATGTTTTGGTTTTTACAAAGCTCGATTCTCAGAAACATGCATGTATTGTAACTCAGCCAGAGCTCCAAACTAAAGGCCAAATACAAACATCTTTAAAACTAGGATATGATCAGATAAAAGTTTTAGTTCAGCTCATTATAAGACAGCTGCAAAATCTGGATTCTGATACAGTAACTTCCTCAGAGTTTGTAGTGTCCAGATGTTTGGTGGGGAGTGTTGCTTGTTTGGGTCATTCTAGCATTTGTTCTTTGTCTTTATTTTTTAATATACTCTTATATGTTTATAATCATCTTTTATCTGACATATCTGTTGAGACAATAGGATTTATATTGAGTTTGAAGCTGAAATGTCTTTAATCTTGGCTAGCTTTTTTTCTTGTATAATAGAAACAGTGGATAAGCATGATATTATAGAGTGACTATCTTGCTTGAATTTGTTGTGAGATTCTGCTGCTGGATACTGTCTTGGATTCAGCCTTGAAGTGAAGTAATGTATCATTTCAGGGGCTGGAAATCCTCAAGACCTTGCTACTGCCTTGTAAGACCAATGAAGCTAATCACTGAAAATTTAAAACCATGGAGTAAAAGTATTTTAGAAGTTTTATCAAACTATCACAATGGTGTCATGTTCATATTCAGTTAATAATGTCATTTAGATTATAATATCCAAGACAAGTTGTTTTCAAATCCTGGACTGTACAGCTGGTGAAAACCACGCAGTTTGTATTACACTGATAGATCAAACACTTACATTTATTAAGTTTTGTTCCTCCTTTTGGAATTGTTTTACTCCAACATGTCAACTCAACTCCCCCATTGTTACTAATTTTTTGCTTTCTTTACATATGATAATCATTCTAATGAGCTGAAAAGCAACATTGTTCTTGAATTATTGTACCTTCTCTGAACTGTTCATGGAAATTACTGGAGGGGTAATACCTTATGATAAACTAATGATATCACTGAAGTAAGTACTTTAATCATATCAGAATACACTTCAAGAGACTTGTTTTTCTTTCTGATGAAATTAAGCCCAGAGACCAAAAAACAAGGATGGACTTCAATTTATCTATTTTAGAAAACAAGTATCCTGTGACAGTAAGTAACTTGCACTAAAAAAAGACTGTTCTCTTGACTGTATTGTAGGCTGTGCAATGTGCAAACTAAACTTTTCTGGGAGGGGCTGTAGGCAAAAATAATTTGCTCTGTGGCAACTAGACATAAAGAGAAAATTACTTCTGTGCCCAATAAAAATACTTCCATTCTGCAACAGTGTACTCCAGGTGGTGACCAAATGGAGGCAAGTCTGGGAGTACCTCTTAGCAGAGCTGAAACATGTGACACTTCTGCATGCTCTCTCTGCTAAAAAGCCCTGTGCTGTAAAACAGTGTGTGCTGGGGTGGGAAGGGCAGGGCCATTCTTTGTGTGTCTCCCGTGCCCTACGATCAGTGTTCACTTGGAGTGTGCTATATTCAGTCAGTATGACTTCATTAACAGGGGACAGTTTCAATATGTGAAGGAAGGAGGAGCAGTGCCTTCTAAGTCACAGGGATGTTGACAAAACTGAGCTGCACAGGAACAGCGTGCAGACAAATGTTTGGCACCAGAATTACACTTGGGCTCCAAGCAGTTTAGCTTCTCAAGTCCAGTTACACTCTGCAGCCAAAATCACAAGACTCTGACTTCCCAATTTATAGAGACCTTTGCTCCTTTATATTAGGCTTCAATCTCTGCTCAGTTTAACCTACTTCATGGTATAGCAAGAGGAACTCCTTGAAGCACCCTGAAAAAGTAAAAATATTTACTTAGAAGAATGGCATAGGATGTGCATTTTTCATAGGAAAAAAAAAAAGACGAAATTACTGTATTGGGAGCTGAGCAGGACTTCCAGCTTCTGCAGCTTGGGAAGGTCTCAAAGTATGTATACTGGCTAAACTCCTACTGAGCTGTCTCATAGCAAGAATTTTAAAGGGAGGGCTCGGGACCCTTTTGTGTGCCATCTTTACTGGCAATACTGTTTCATAAGTATCTTTATTGATCTCTGAGGTAATTCTTGGATGGTAAATTACTGTTTAAAACACATCGGAAAAGCAAAATTAGATCATAAAGCAGAATTACCTTTACAATCATGGGGAATTAAAGCAAGTGGTTTTATGGCAGGCCAAGGAATTGCTGGCCTGTTTTTTTTAGATCTCTGCTCGTCTAATCTATCTCAACAAAAAGGGCTCACTCTCTGGCATTTAACAACAGTGTCAGAGACTGTACAGAGTGTACTTCCAGCACCAGAGAAGAAGTAGGAGGCTCCTCATTTGCTTTCTTTATGGTTCCTCCTTAAAGAGTGCTTCTAGTGTATCTGGCAATCTCCATTCACCTACATGTAGAGACAGAGGCATGTTGTACTTCTTCATGTACTTCTTCCTGGCAATCTGCTCAGGAAGAATTTTTGTATTCCTTCTAGCACATAAACAAGATCAAAGGTGACATTTTCCTTATTTCTTAAATCATCTTTTAACTCTTGTAATAGTAGATGTTAAACATTTTACAGAACAATCATATATGCATGTTAGCACTCTGAAAAAAGGATCTTTCCTTTTCCTGACACGTGTTAATTACACAAAAGAACAGACGGAGAATTTCTTTGTGTGGTACCATGGAGTAGAACTGCAAGTACTAGAGTCAGATGATAATAAAGAGAAATCAGCATAGGCAGAGCAAC
Source organism: Sitta europaea (assembly GCA_013400255.1). Taxonomy (NCBI): domain Eukaryota; kingdom Metazoa; phylum Chordata; class Aves; order Passeriformes; family Sittidae; genus Sitta; species Sitta europaea. Next base: position 164,181 of record VXBS01005766.1, read on the forward strand.
CAGAAAAATTTCTTAATGAGTTCACATCCCGAGAGGCATAGGGAAAACTCTGTCATATGGAATGCTTAACATTTCGTTTTTAACATTAGACTGCAAAATGCATTGAATGAGGGACTAATCCTGCTCTGGCTGAGGAACATACTTATAATCCAACTAATAATTTCAGGGCCAACTTCTCTGCCTGCATAAATAAGCAAAATTCTGCTGAAGTTAAAGGAGACCCACCCTTTCATGCCAACAAAGGGTATAGTTTTCCTTGCTACTCTGAATGTACCACAGTTTTGAATGGGTATCATTAATCCCCATGAAGCAAGAGGCCTAGTAGAGTATTTGGCTTTCCAGGAGAGTTTGGGAGTTTTGGTTTGGACTTTTTTTTCCCCCACTACAATGGAAGTCTGAATAAAAAAAGCAAACTGTGGCATGCTTTTTTTAACCCCCAGTGTGTGGTTTGTTGACTCTCATAGAAGTCTTTGTCAGAGTTGTGTCTCGTAAAGCTGTGAAGATTTTTTTCAAATCTGGTACTGCTAAAAGAATTGCACAGAACTACATCTGTAATTTTTTAATAAATATGTTTGATGCAGATAAGAGTATCAGCCCAAAGAACCAGCATCCTAACTGCATGCACATTACTAAACAACCTTTGTTGCTTTGTATTGTTTTGTGTTTTTTGGGGGTGTTTTTGGGTTTTGGGTTTTGTGGAGGTTTTTTGCTGTTTTTTAATTTTTGTGATCCTGATCCCTTAGTGCTTATGCTTAGTTTAAACAGCTAAATCTCTTTTCCCTCTGCTTCCACCAGCTTTATCCCAACAAATAATATGTTCAAATGTGGTATTAAGATATATCCTGGGAGATCATCTAACCTCTCACTTTCAGACTTCCAGCTTTCTCATGCCTAGCAGCAATTCAAAATTTATTTTTTCTGCTACCTGTTTTCAAGGCCTGAGAGAATTATCAAGACTTACTAGCAATTCCAGTGGAGAACTTTTAGGCCCAGAATGGAAGTTGCTGTCATTGGATAAAACAATCTGATCAGATTTAGTCAGAAATAGAAATAAGGATGGCATGAACCTGCTGAACTGTGATCCCCATTTATACATAACAACCATAGGCATTTAGACCCCATCAGAACACTGTTTGAAACCCCAAAGTGAAAGAGCTAAGTGCGATTCTGTGTTTCATGCAGTCAGAGGAAGCACACAATTTTTGTAAGCACATTAGTATGTTTTTACTTCAGGATTTGGGATCAGAATAGTTTTGGCTCTTCCTCTGTTCCCCTTTAGACTGGGCAGGACCACTGTATTTAAGAAATTCAGAGAAATCTTGCTGCCAGCATCATCAGCAATATGCAGAAGTGCCCTGCAGACAGACTTGATGGAAACTGCCTAAAGTAGCCTTGCAATGAACAGGAGTTGAAGGGCAGTTTTGCTGCTTTGGATTTTGGGATACCTGCAAACCTTTTTCAGTGTGTGTATCTCTTTTGGTGTTAATGCAATGCTCCTCTTCAAACATATTCTGTTCAGTTTCAGAAATGGCCTCTATTAGGTCATCAGTAGTGTAGAATATTGTTTTCCATTGCCAGAAGGATTGATTAACAGGTCAAGGAGGGACAGACGTGACATCCTGTTTCTAAGTGTGCACTGATAGCAACTCAAGATATCAGTCCAGGTTCTCTCTACTTACTGTTGAATACCAAGTTTTTTTGTTGTTTTTGTTTTCAACATGTAAAGAGCTAGCTTCTCTGGCTGGAAAATATTTCTTAGTCTAAAAGCTTCTGGGCTAGAAACATTTAAATTGGCAACCAGATACTTATATGATAACTATGTAACTTCTTCAAAGATTTCTTAAAAGAACAGGGTAAATATGCTTGGGGTGGAGCCTGGAGGTAGTCTCTGGGATTCTCAAATAACACCATATATTATATAACACCATATATTTTGTTCAGAGTGACTTTTACCCTTGGACAAAAGTCCTTTTGGAGCCTGATATTCCTGTGATGTGCATACTTGCTAAAAGGTTCCCTAGTTTCTACTCTCATGAGCAGAGTCCATCATCAAACACAACCTTATTATTTTGTTAGAGGGAAATAATGGTTGTTCCTGAGACTTTCACATGAGAGCTGGACAAATTTGATAAAAGAATATTTACAGAGAATTTCTAGTCAACAACTGTCAGACCACACATTATTCTCAGGTACTGTAGAGAGGCAGTGATTTGTGTTCTCCAAAAGACTTTTTACAAATTAGATCTTCACAGGGATTTTAGGCCATGCCATAATGACAGAAAAGGGATTCTTCCAGCACATGTCCATGGTCAAAAGCTGAAGGCTTTTAAAATATTGTTAAGTACTCTTTGTCATAGACTACGTTCTGCATCTTCTGAATGGTTCTGGTTTCTATTGCTTGCTTCTCCTCATTTATGATGATAGAGGACTGCACTATCATGCTCTTCTTAGGGTCATCACTGTCTGGATTTATAATAAAGTCCATCATGAGAACTCTCTCTGCCAAAATTTATATTTTTGCTATTTGTTACAGTTAGAGTGATATCACTAACTTCTAAAGAAGACTCATCTCCAGGCTGCAAGTAGCCATTGGATTTGGAGTCTGATGACACAAATTGCATAATGTCCTCATCTGGAGATACATAAATACTCCCTGAGCAGTTGCATCCAGCACCCTGGCTGACTCTCAAATATGACAGAATCTGTGCCATGATAAAGGCAGCAGTATTGCAGGGCACGTAAGACATTGTCATGTTGGAGACCTGGTTATGCCATGATGAAGCACTGTGAAAATGTCAGTGCTACATTTCAGGATCACACATCCTTTGGCAAAATCCACATCCTTATCATTAAAATTCCTTTTAATAAATACCTACTTTACCATTTTGCTCTGTCTAGTCTCTGTTCCAGGTCAGCCTCCAGAAGGCATCAGGACACATGGCAAGCCAGAGAGGAAATAGCCCTGCAAGTCATCTGATTTTCTTACAATGGAAATGTTGGTTTGGTTGAATGTTTGTCTCAGTTTTTTTCTGTGGGGAATTTAAAAATGGGGTTGAAATTCGCCATTTGTTAGGATTTTCTTAATATGTTCAGGACCCATCTTCTTCCTGCCTTTAATCTGCAACATATTAGCCTTTTTTGCCATCATCTTTTATCAGTCCGGGTAGACTGAAACTTCCTGCTTCTGTTGGATGTGTTGTTTTAAATAAAGTCTGGAAGCACTTCTACCCACTGATGAAAATGTCAAACACTATAAATTTTACAGCCGTTCTTCAGAGACTTCTTCAGTTCCGAGGAATACCAGGTACCCATAAGGGCTCCTTCTTCTTTGCTGTAGATCCAGAGGGCATGGCAGCTTTCTACTCAAGCCTGGCATAAGGAAAACAGTAGCTTGCCTTTTACTTAATGGGAAGCACAGGGAGAAAGAGCCCATGAAGTAGGTAGACTTTTACTTTGATCATCCATAAGCGGGCTGTCAAAAAATAACTCCAGGGTGTTCTGGAGAATAATGTTTTGTTTGCTGGTGAAGAAGTAGAAGCTACCAAAATCTTACTGATGCATTTCTCTGTTGGCATCTGGTTTGTAATAAAACCAGAGTATTTTCCTTCCAGCAAAAACTTTTCTGAAGCCCAGCAGTGTGAACAGTTTTTCTGAAGGCTTTCTACGTCTGACTTTTTTCGGAGTGACATTCTCATGAACAGGGTTGGATCTGATATTAAAACCTAGCATTTTCAGGTAGTCCATCTTTCATTATGTTGTGTAATACATATATCCAAAGCTGTCCCATGACAGAACCAGTTATTTTCATGGTAACATTCAATACAGACATGGATAAACACCCATTAAATTAAGAAGTAATAGGCACTGTAGGATTGCATGGACATCTAAAAAAGTGGGATCCTGCTTTCCACTCAACATATTGTAACAGATGACAGATTTGACTTTTTTTTTTTTTTGCCACGTACATAAGTGGCCAATGAAAAGGGTTGAATACCTCTTTTTTCCCTTTGTTTATAGTATTTTGGAGGGAGGAGTATAACTGTGCTATCTTTAAGGAACATAAACTGGTACATAGACTTGCAAATAATGGTAAGTGTAATGTTGGGGTTCTGTACAGCAATAAAAGTTTACATTCTCACTGTCCTTTTTCTCAGAATCTGAATTCTTGCATTCTTGTACTCTCATTCTTGCAAGATCTACAGGTACCTGCATACATTTTTGCATCTTGTTTACAATAATAACAGTTTATTCTGCAAGTCAAAAGCCCTATTGATTAGAACAGTGTTATGCCAAGAAATGCAGGGGTTTCTTTTCTTCAGAAATTATGCTGTTCCCTCCATAATAATCCAATAGTGGAAGAGGGCCCACAAAAGTTCAATTTTCAGCAGTGTTCAGAAAAAATGGGGGAAATCACAGTTTTCCTCATAGACTGGGGAAGGGTACTTAGCTTCACAGGTAAAAAAATTAAAGAGTATATGAAATCTATACTCATGCTGGGCACTTTTGCCCTGACATGTTCACCTCCTTGGCTGATTTATTGCGTATGCATTTTTAATTTAAAAGCTGACAATGAAGTAGCCTTTGGCATCCTGTGCTAGTAAAATATAGCCCTAAACTTTTTTGTCCATAAACATCTGAATGAATTTGCTGCAATACTTACAGCAAAGCAGAGATTATTGTCACTGTTGCTTACGGCAATTAAATATTTCAGGTTTTCAGTCCATAATTTTGGATTAGGGTATGGATTGCAGGATTCTGAAAACACTGCCATATGTTTTCCACAGTAATGACAGCCAGAAAGAAAGTTTGATCAAAGCTTTGATCACTTTGCAAGAGAGTACTCACCCGATCTAAAAAGCTCTGTTTCATTCATTGTGTAAATAAATAGTGGGAGAACTAAAGAGTTACTCGTGCTGACAGCTTCAAGATGTAGTTGAGTGTAAGCAGCAGATTCAACAATGAACAAATGTTTCATAAGCTTTAAGTGCAGATTTTGGTTCTACAGTAACAAATCTGTATTGTTCTACAGTGTGTCCAGCTCTGAGGTTCTGAATTGTCCAGAGCCACAGCCCAGCATGCTCCCTTTTGTCAACACCTAACTTGCTGCTCCTTTGTGCTTCTAAATAAATAATCATGGTTTGTGTATGTTAAATTCCTCCTTACTCTCTGTTTCTGCGGGCCCCACAAACTGTCTTGGCTGCCCTTTTATCAGTGACATCCTGCTGATGTTCTGTGAGATCATAGGACTGTAGTCTCTGTCCAAAGCTGAGGTCTTCTGACAGCGTGCTCAGCCCTCCATTTTATTTGCAACATCAAACTAAGGATATAAAGAAACATATCCTAAGATGAACAACCAACCCCCAGTCCTTAATAGTTACAGGTTGCTGAGAGATCCATCACAACTACAGGGAAAGAGAGCTTTCCACCACTACCCTCCTTTCTGCTTGACACTGATCATTCAGGGATGAGTCATTCAGTGGTGGAGCCTCCTTTGTTGTTGAGTGCTGATTATAAAAACGCTGAGCAGGTGAGTTGCTTGCATGTGAATCATTCAGGAACGGGGTGGACCTTCCTTAGTTGTTGAGTGGATGGTTATAAGAGGCCTCTGGGGAATGCAGCGTGCAAACGGGTGTACAAACATACAGGGGTGTGCAAACGGGTGTACGAGAAAGGATGTGGCACGTCTCTGGGGTATGGCACATCTCTTGGGGGTGTGGCATGTCTCTGGGGTGTGACAGGTCTGGGGGAGTGGCCCATCTGGGGGCATGGCACATCTCTGGGGTGTGGCACATCTCTGGGGTGTGACAGGTCTCTAGGGCGTGGCCCATCTGGGGGCATGGCACAGCAGTTTGCACGACAGTTTGTGCAGGCAGGTCAAGCAGGTAGGGTTGCAAGTTTTCTTGCTGGTAAGGTTTGCTGTGTGTTGTTTGCAGGGTTTCTGTTGGCTGATTGGTTTTGGGGTTTCTGTTAGTAATGGTTTTCACATGGTCAAAAACTATGCTTGGTACAAGTGCATATAACCAAATGTAACCCTCCAAAAAGGATTGTACAGACCTGTTCCTGTGTGGAGTGTTTGAACTTATCAGTGGTTTCAGGAGGCATTGCAGAGGAGCCCTGCCTGCGGTGTGAACAGGTGAACGATCTCCTTTCACAGGCGGCCAAGCTTAGAGAAGAAGTCGAAAGAAAGGGAAAGTGAAAGGGAAATATACGGGTGAAGTTCAGCTCTTCCATCTTTGAGGGAAGTTCACCAAGAGTCAGAGGACTCCTATACCTCCCACTGTCAGGTAATAGCAGGGTACCTGGTAGATGAAGAGGAGTGGAAATGGGTACCTGCTTGGGGAGGTAATAATAAAAATTCCTCCCGACCACTGTCCCCTAGCCAGGTGCCACTGCGGAATAGGTATGAGGCCCTGGATCTGGAGAGTCAGCTAGATGATTTAGAAGAAAACAGTCTGCCCAGTGAGCCTCCCAATCACAATTCATCTGAAAGATGTATCACCACCTCTAAAAAGAAAAGAAGGGTAATCATAGTGGGTGACTCCCTTCTGAGGGGAACAGAGGGCCCTGTGTGTCAACCAGACCCATCCCACAGGGAGGTGTGCTGCCTCTCTGGGGCCCAGGTTCAGAAAATCACTGAGACTCCCTGGACTGATTCAGGGATACCCACTGCTGATACTCCAGGCTGACAGTGATTAGATAGAAAAGAGGAATGTCAGGGCATTTAAAAGGGACTTTGGGGAACTGGGTCAAGTGGTCGATAGGACAGGGATGCAGGTAATCTTTTCCTCAGTCCCTTTGGTGGCTGAGATAAATGGTGAAAGGAATATGAGAGCTTACGTTATTAACAAGTGGCTCAAGGGTTGGTGTCATTGGCAAAAATTCAGATTCTTTGGTCATGGGGCAACTTTTATGGCACCTGCCCTGCTGGAACCAGATGGGATCCATCTCTCTGTTAAGGGCAGAAGGTTTTTAACTCATGTACTGGCAGACCTTGTTGAGAGGGCTTTAGACTAGGTTTGAAGGGGGAATGGGATGCAGCTGGGTTGTCTGGAAGCAGTCCCAAGGGTGGTAATCCTGAGCTAGGGGTGAAATCAGCAGCCCAGCTGAGGTGCATGTATACCAATGCAGGCAGCATGGTTAGCAAAGGATAAGAGGTGGAAGCTGTGGAACAGCAGCAAAGCTGCAGTTTAGTTGCCATCATGGAAATGTGGTGCGATGACTCACATAGCTGGAGCACTGCACTGGGTGGTTGTTGGGGCCCCCTAAAGTGCTGGGCCCCAATTTGTTGTCCTTTGTTCTTCTTCAGCCCGCGTATTTGAAGGATAAGACGAAACTTCTTTGTTTTTTCGGTCTCAAGGTTTTTTATTGTTTTTTATCTTTTAGTTTTCTCTCTCTGCCCAGCCAAGGTCTGTCCAGCAAGGCAGTCAGAGGCACTCTGCCTGCCCTCTGGGCGGTACTATCTTTTTATACNCAAGTGCCTGTTGGTAAGAATTAAGGGGAAGGCCACCAAGGCTGGCATCCCACTGGGAGTCTGTTATCATCCACCCAGCCAGGAAGAAGAGGTGAACAACTTATTCTATAAGCAGCTGGAAAATGTTTCATGATCATCAGCCTGTGTTCTTGTAGGTGACTTTAACCTGCCAGACATCTGCTGTGAACTTAATACAGCAGAAAAAAAGCAGTCCAGAAAATTTTTCGAGCGTATGGAGGACAACTTTTTTTCACAGCTGGTGAGTGAGCCCACCAGGGACGGGAGTATGTTAGACCTGTTGTTTGCAAATAGAGATGGGCTGGTGGGATATGTGGTGGTGGGAGGCTGCTTGGGGCACAGTGATCATTAAATTATAGGGTTCTCAATATTTGGTGAACTCAGGAGGAACATCAATAAGGCTTTTACACCGGACTTCTGGAGGGCAGACTTTGCCCTATTTAGGAGACTTATTCAGAGTGTTCCATGGGAAGTAGCCCGTGAAAACAAATGAATTTAGGAAAGGTGGGTGTGCTTCAAAACAGAGATCGTGAGGGCACAGGAACAGACTGACCCTGTATACCAAAAGATGAGTCAATGAGGCAAATATCCAGCCTGGATGGGCAAGGAGGATTTGGAGTAATGTAGGAATAAAAAAATTATGTATCATCTTTGGAAGGAGAGTCAGGTCTCTCAGGAAGTATTTACGGGGGCTGCTAGAGCATGTAGGAAAAAAAATTAGGGAGGCCAAAGCTGAATTCAAACTTAAATAGACAACTTTCATAAAGGACAATAAAAAATATTTTTACAAATATAGTAAAGGTAAAAGGAAGGGTAAGACCAAGCTTTGTTCTTTATTGGATGAGGGAGGGAACTTAGTAACTGCAGATGAAGAGGAGAAGGTGGAAGTGCTTAATGCTTTCTTTGCCTCAGTCTTTAGTGCGAAAACAACTTGCCTCCAGGACAACTGGTAGACGGTGTCAGGGAGCAAAATGGTCCCACTGTTATCCAAGAGGAGGCAGTCAGAGAACTGCTGAGCCGTTTGGATATTCATAAATCTATGGGACCAGATGGATCATCCCAGGGTGATGTGGGAGCTGGCAGATGAGCTTGTGAACCCACTCTCTATCATTTACTAACAGTCCTGGCTCACTCATTGGAAGCTGGCCAGTGTGACACCCATTCACAAAAAGGGTGGGAAGGATGATCACAGTAATTATAGACCAGTCAGCCTGACCTCAGTACCCAGTAAGGTGATGGAACAGTTTATACTGAGTATCATCATGCAGAACTTACAGAATGGCCAGTGTATCAGGCCCAGCCAGCAAGGGTTTAGGAGGGGTAGGTCGTGTTTTACGAACCTGGTCTCCTTTTATGACCAAGTAGATGTGGGGAAGGCTGTGGATGTTGTGTACCTGGACTTCAGAAAGGCCTTTGACTCCTGGAAAAACTGTCAGCTTGGACAGGAGCACTCCTTGCTGGGCTAGGAACTGGCTGGATGGCTGGGCCCAGAGAGTGGCGAACAGTGCTGCAGCCAGTCACCAGTGTCTCCTGGGGATCTGTGCTGGGGCCAGTTCTCTTCAATGTTTTATTGATGACATGGATGAGGGTATTGAGTAAGTTTGCAGGTGACACTCTGCTGGGAGCATGTGTAGATCTGTTGGAAGGTAGGAGAGCTCTGCAGAAGGATTTGGAACAGTTGGATGGATGGGCAGAGTCCAATAAGATGAAGTTTAATAAGTGCCCAGGTTCTGCACTTTGGCCACAATCACCCCCTGCAGCATTACAGGCAGGGGATGGTGTGGCTGGACAGTGCCCAGGGGTAAAGGGCCCTGGGGCTGCTGGTCATGTTCATGTTCAGCTGGCTGAATGTGAGCCAGCAGTGCCCAGGTGGCCACGAAGGCCAATGGCATCCTGGCCTGGATCAGGAATGGAGTGGCCAGCAGGAGCAGGGAGGTCATTCTGCCCCTGTACTGGGCACTGGTGAGGGCACACCTCGAGTGCTGTGTCCAGTTCTGGGCCCCTCAGTTTGGGAAGGACGTGGAGACGCTGGAGCGCGTCCAGAGGAGGCAACGAGGCTGGGGAGGGGCTGGGAACATGAGCCCTGTGAGGAACGACTGAGGGAGCTGGGGGTGTTCAGCCTGGAGAGAAGGAGACTCAGGGGTGTCCTTGTCACTCTCTACAGCTCCCTGAAAGGTGGCTGTAGTCAGGTGGGGGTTGGTCTCTTTCACCAGGGAGCAACTGACAGAACCAGAGGACACAATCTCAAGCTGCATAAAGGGAAAATTAGGTTGGATAATAGGAAAAAGTTTAGGTTGGATATTAGGTTGGATATTAGGAAAAAGTTTTTCACAGAAAGAGTGTTAAAGTGTCTGGGGTAGTGGTGGAGTCACCATTCCTGTCTGTGTTTATAAAAAGACTGGATGTGGTACTTGGTACCATGGTTGAGGTGTTAGGGCGTGGGTTGGACTCAGTGATCTTGAAGGGCTCTTCCAACCTAGTGATTCTGTGATTCTGTGATCTTGAAATCCAGTTTGTGGTTCATGGGCCTATTGGTTATTTTTTCTGGTCCACCTGGTCTTTTTTTTGGATCACTTTATATATTTTTGTTATTGCTCCCTTCTGCATGTTCTTCTGAAGTTGTCATTTTGCTCTGGTTTTCCACTTTTGCAAACAACCTTGCCTGTATCTTGTCTGTGTCTTTTTCTGAGCAAAGCCCCAATCTGCCCTGTTGCCCTGTGTGGCTATCCTGCTGGACTGAGTGAGAGTACAAAGCCTCTTGGCTCATTAAATACATGCATTTCTAGGTAAACATACACTGGATATAAATGTATTTATTTTTTTAGCGTAAGTCTTCCTGGCCCAAAAGAGAGGGGCAGGCAGTCCCAGGGTTGCCTGAGAACATATGGATATGGTGGTGTCAAGAAATGGCCATCAGCCAATCCTGGTGCTGTATGAGAACATGTTAAACACACCATGTTGAACTACAGGTGCCATGAAATGTAGGAAAACACATAATTTTCCTGTAACTGTTCTGGTACTGTCAGGTCCCTTTACACTATATGGTGTTTTTATCCCAGCTCCTTGAATTAGGTGTTGACTTTGTGGAATGTGCCAGACTCACATCTTTTTTTTTTTTGTTTTTTCTTTGTTTTAAAGTTGGGAACAAGCAGAAAAGAATGGAAAGTTTTGGCCTAAACAAACAAACAACATCTCTCTCATATGTTCTACAGCCTTAGAAAAAAAAAGGGATGTAGAAGCTGATACTGCCTCTAGGCAGTTTGAAGTTTTAGGATTGGCACTTACATGACTGATCATACTAGACCTTACTGAATTTGGCAGCCAAGCAGGGGTTGTGTTTTACACACGGATGAACTGTTCTTGAACAAGATCTCCAATGTATTGAGTGCAAACAGGCTTTTCTTCAACATCAAGCACACAGGTCTCTTCTCTCTCTTTCTCACCTCCTCCTTCCCCATCCCATCTTCCCACCAACAAATAAAGTTATTAAGACCACAGTGGAGGTGGATTCTGTCTAACAAAAAAATATATTTCCATTAGCATAGGGCTGTTAAGAATGGAGAAATGGAAAGAAGTAAATTCCCTTTGGGCTGGGTCACAAGCCACACAATTGTACCAGAGAGGGAGCACAAAACACTATTACCCTGTGCTCATATACTTTGCAGATCAGCAATAACCACAGTCCCTGTAGCTTAGCAATGCTCCAGAAACAACAGTTCAAATCCCTGACATATTTGGGGTTGTTCACCTGTGGAGCACTGCACCCTCTAACAGAAAACATAGATATTGCTGTACCATTCCTGAGAACAGGGGAAATGCAACTCAGCCCTTCCCATACAGAGTTAGGATTCAGGCCTTCAGACGAGAATGGAAAATGTCTTTACTTCTCAGGATATAACAGGTGCAGGAAAGGAGGGGTAAAATACCTATGATACGCTGAGACTGGCTCTGTATCCTTGAGCCACCTTTTGTCTAACCTTTGAGTTATTTTTGAGATGTTTTTTGTAGTTTTCACCATATGAGCAACATAGGGATAAGAAAGAGCTGTCTGAAATTCTGAAAAAATGGAAGCCATATATTGTTACAGTTTTACAGTGCAATCTTTTCTAAAAATATGCCAAATAGCTATTTTAAGAAGAATAGGGAAACTGGTACATTCAACAAAGATATTAAATAAATAATAAAAAATAAAATTCCTTTTTTTTTTTTTTTTTCATTTGAGGTCATATCAGGAATACAGATTGGAAGAACAGTGATGCATAAGTTATTTACTCTTACTGAATTAGTCTGTGAGGAAATAAAAGTAACAATCCCCATGTATTATATTACAGTTCACTCAACTGATAAAAACCTTATAGATCCACCTCTCAGAATTTCCTTTCAGATTTTGTTGTACTATTGTTTCACTACCCAAGCATATATGAATGAAATTTTGGATCTGTGAATGCTCAATTTTTGTTATAGTCAATCTGACTTTTCTCATGTATTAAGGTTTTATATATCCTGCTATATTTCTTACAGCTGCCTTTTTTAACCTAGTAGTTTAATATAAAATCTGTTTAAATGTGATGATTTTACTTTCTGGATTTGTGTTTTAGCACTTTCAGCAGTGTTTACTTTGAAAGCTTACATTACTCACGTTTTCTGATTCTGAAGTATTAAGGCACCAAACTACTTTGTAACATATGGAGAATCTATTTTACCAAATACTGCAACCATTTTACATGACTGTCCAGTTTCTCAACTTACTGATTTTTTTTGTTTTTTAACAAAAAGTAGCAGCATTGAAAACACTGGTGAACTAATTATTTGATTATCGTTGATGTTAGGCTAGCCAAGCCACTTAAAACAAGAGCAGCAAGTTTTTCTATATTTTTGAAAATCAGATTGTAAATGGGTGAGAAACAAAACACAGCAGTTTCAAAAACTTCTGAAAGCTAAATGAAAGCAAAGATACACTTCCTAAAAAGCCCCATGCAGTTGTGCTTAAATAAAACTGTTCCTGATTGAATAGTGAATATTCCCCATGAGACATTCTAGCAAGATGATGTAAAGTAGTTCGGGTGTGGGAGGCCATACCATGAAGCACAGGAAATAGTTGAAATCTTTTTATATGTTTATAATACTAAGTAAATGGGAAATGGTTACAGCTGAGGTTGTCAACTACTTCACAGTCTGGCAGATGGTCATTTCACTGTCAGAAGTTCTCTGAAATTGCATACAGAAGAAAGGTGTGCAGGCAGTTACGTAGCCAGTGCTCAGAGTATTCTCTTAAAGCAATTTGCTTTCAATTTAAAAGTTTTGCTTTGTTAGTCCTTGTCTTCTCTATGAGGCTCCTAAATACTCCTCACATGGGTAATGTGTAAACAAAGTGAGATTTTGTTTTCATTAATAGGGTATGGATACTCTTTACTATACTGAACATGTTTTAAAACAGTCTGCAACACCAGCCATGAAAATCTTGGAAGGCACTTCTGTTCCTTCAGCTTTGCTCTTTGTAAATCTGATTTCCAAACCACTGGAAAT
>VXBS01005768.1:11172-21307 GCA_013400255.1 Sitta europaea
GCCCCAGCCGAGCCCTCCCCAAAAATGCTCCCAGAGAAAAGAATCGCTGCTTTAATCCCCCGAGCCCCTGGCGGGAGATGGAGCCGTTCTGCCGATCCCGTGCCGGGAGCAGCCGCGGGCGCAGCTTCCACGATGCCGGCACAGCGGGATCTGCCCGGGTGGATCTGCCCGGGTGGATCTGCCGGGATCTGCTCGGGTGGATCTGCCGGGATCTGCCCGCCGGGGGTCCCCCATCCCAGCCCCGAGCACAAATTACTTGGGAGCTTTTTTATCTCGTGAGTTTATGGGACTATTTGGGACGAGCGTCGCGGCCGGAGCCGCCGCAGTTGCAGGGGGCGATGGATGGCGAGGGGCTCTGCCTGGCGGGACCCCCGTGGCTCTGCCAGGGAGGGGCTTTGCTGGCAGGTGGCTGGGAGCGGTGGCGGTGCCTGTGATGGCTCCCGCCGCCACAGCAGCGGTGGCAGGAAGAGACCTCGGGGTGTTTCTGCTGCGAGGCCCCAGGAAGCAGCACTTGCAGCCGGGCTGGGCCCAGGAGGCTGGAAATCCTAAACCAAAAACTGGTCAGAAAAGGGGAAAGCGCTGCTCCAGGCCCTCAGTACCAACTTCTCTGCCTTCATCCCGGGGGAAAGCCGTTTTCCAGGAGAAGGGGCACCAGGGGGCTGGATACACCCCGACGGGAAGCGGGTGTCTTGTGAAAGCAGCTGTCCCAATCCCGCTTCCTCCTTTCACAGTCCCTTCCCCATTCTCGTGGCTGTGGGGGCAGGGGGTCCCTCTGCGCTCACCCACCACAGACGTGTTCCCTGACTCTGGCTTCAACTTTTCTACCTCCTGAGCTCAGAGTGGAGCAGGTGCTGATGAGCTGGGAATCTCCTGGTGGGACATGATCCAGACCTCACACGTTGCCATGGTTACAGTGATGCCATGAGAGCTCAGTGCAAATGAGTTTTGGGCTGGACATCCCAAACTGGGAGAGCTGGTGGCACAAAGCCTTGGAAGAAAAGCCCAGGGAGGAGCCTAGGGGATCAAAATTGCTGCCAGGAAGGGGATAGATACACCCATTCCGTGCCAAGAAATGGGAATTTAGTTTCCCAAAACTTCATTCTTAAAAATTGGCTTTTTCCCAGCTGGGGCACTGTGGCAGATGCTGCCTTGGCAGGGCAGTGGCAGGGTTGTCCCGTGCCAAGTGGTTTGGGATATGATGAGGTATATTTTTGGGATGGAGCAGAGGAAAAGCATCTTTGCTGCTGGGATAGGGATGCTCGGATACTCCTGCTTGGAGCAATCAGGATTTCCCTCCTTTTGCATATCAAGAGGCATTAATTTGGAATATATAAAGGGAATTGTGAGTTGAGGTGTGGTGGAGTCAAAATCACGCCGTGGCTGACTGGGACAGGGGCTGCTCCAGCCAGGAGCTTTGCCTGGTGGGGGCTTTGCTGCCTCTCCTCCCAAGACCTGGGGAAGTGCAAGGCCAATGTCACCACTGCAGATGTTTGCAGAGGTTTGCAGATGTGCTGTTGGCCCCAGCAGCAGGACAGGTCACCAGCGAGCCCCAGCCACAGTGTCAGCCTTGGCTCAACCAGGAAATAAAGCTGGTGCTCAGCCTCCCGTGGGATCCATCTCCAGCACGGTGCCCAAGGCTGGCTGGGGCACGTGGGGCTGCAGTGGGCTGTCCCCGTGGGGGACATGTGTCCTGGCTGGGAAGTGGCCTGTGAGCCACAAGCTGCTGGGTCAGGGCCTGGAGAGTGTCCTGGTGCAGGAACCCTCCTGTGCTGCTGGATCCAGCTCCAGATGAACCAGGAGGACATCCCAGTGCAGGCTGGGCAGGCAGGCACCCAGCAGGGATGAGGGCACACTGGACCAGGAGAAGATCAGGCTCCTTTCCTCAGTTTGAGCTACAGCAGCTTCTGCTTGTTGTTAAAATGGAGCTGGGGCTGCAGGCGGCCCCCCCAGCCTGCTCCTGCCACCCCCCAGCCATCCTGGGGACTCACCTGCTCCTCCACACACCCCCCCTGCCTGACACTTGGTGGATTTGGGTCTGGCTGGATCCAGGGAGGCCCTGATGGGATGAACTGGTGTTGGCAGTGTCCCCCAGCCCAGTTTGCTGCATGAGGGATGTCAGGGAGCCCTGGGTGGGGCTGGTCCTGCTCTGTACTCGCACTGAGCCCTGGGAAGAGGCAGGAGAACAAGTTCAGTGTCAGCTGGGGGCACTGGAGGGGACACCATGGGACAGCTGGCACTACAGGACTGGGCATGTCCCAAACCACCTCAGGGTGCTCTGTGGCCATGGGGGATGGAGCATCCAGGAGTGGCACAGTCCCTCACTCACCCGAGCACCTGGAGATGTTGGTCCTTCCTGCGGCTGGAGAGAGCCCCTGAGCTGCCCTCTGGGGCAGTTCCCTGCCCTGTCCCTTCCCTGTGGCACGATTTTGTGCCTGGTGTCTGGACTGGGTCGTTGTCCCGTCCCACGTGCTGCCAAGGTTTTCCATCCCCTCTCTGTGGAAGCTCATCCCCCGTGCCCCAGAAACGGCGCTGCGGGTTCAGCCCGGTTCACACTCAGCCTGCCGGGGCTTGCAGCACAAACACTTCCCCAGAGGACGCCAGAACATTCTGTGCCAGGTTTGGTGCAGAGCTCGGCTCAGCCCAGCTCTGCTCGGCACTGCCCGCTCACGTGTGGAACAAAAAGAGCTTCTGACACCAAAATAGCTCTGTCCCTGCCAGCCATGATAGGAAAAGGTTGCTTTGTACCAGCAAATGATGTTGGTGCTGCTTCACCTCCCCTGGCCTTGGTTTCAGTGTAGGGCAAAACCTGGCTCACCCCACGGCTGGTGCTGGGCATGGCTGGGATGGCACTGTGGGCTCTGTGGCACTTTGTGTCACAGCAGGGCTGTTGGGGGACATTTGGTGGCACCCCTCGGTGACGTGGTGTGCTGTCAGGCTGCTGGGAAGCCCCGGGCAGGGGTGGGATGAGGGTGCTGGGTGGATGATGGCAGGCGGGATGTGGCTGCTGGGGACAAGTCGCTGTGGCTCCTCCATCCTTGTCCCCAAAGGAGGAAGAGGAGGAGGAGCAAGGCCTTGCTCTGACACCTGTGGAGTGCTGGGCTGCTGCCGTGCACCACACCACCCGCCCTGCCCCACATCACCCGCCCTGCCCCACCTCCCACACCTCCGGTCCCCCTCCCCGCAGGAAATGAGAACCGGTTTCTTTGTGCTGCCGGCTGAGGCTCCTCAGCGGAGCCGTTTCCTCCCGGCACCACAAGCCCACCCGGGATGCAGTCACCACCCACTTTGTGCCCGACCTGTGCCACATCCTGCCCGCAAGGGAGGCACGGCGGGGCTCGGGGCGGGACCACCCCGCGGGGTCAGCCCGGCAGCCCCTGCCCCACCCTCCTGCGGGGTCCTGTCCCACCGCCAGCACACCGTCCTGCTTTGTCCAGCTCCCACCTGGGATGGCCAGAAGCTGGTCCATGTGCCACCATCCCCCTCTGCCAACAGTGTCCCACAGAGGGTGCCACGGGTGGGGTGTCTGGGTGTGTGGTCCTTCTTGGTACTGTGCTGTCCCTTGGTCTGACCCTCATCCATCCCAAGGATGGCAGCTCAGGGACCAGCAGTGGGGACAGCCAGGTGCTGCTGTCCCCTTGACCATCCCAGAACCCACCCAGCAGCTCCAGAGGCTTCTCAATGAAGCCATTTCTGACCCTGCAGCCTGACTGAACCCCCTGTCCCTCTGTGCCAGCCGGCTCCAGACAAACCCAGCTCCTCCCCACCCACAGCTCCTGGTTTTGGCTTCTTGTGAAAGCAGCTTGACAGGTCCTCCCTGGAGGTGGTGGAGAGGTTTCTGTTCCTGCCCACCACAGTGGCACCTCTCCCCTTGGACCTGCTCTTCTGTGGGCAACCAAAGCCCTGGGAGATGCCTTCCTCCAAGGATGTGGTTGTTTCAGCATAGTGTGCACCCCACCTCCCCATCTTCTTCATCAGGGAACCCCAGGACTGGGATTTAGGGGTGGCTTGGGACTCTGCATTGCTCCACGTTCCATCATGCCAGCCTGCAGGTGCTCTCCAGCTGAGCTGGAGCACCCAAAATCACGTCTTTTCACAAAATAAATCACCTGGGAGCCGAGCTGAGCGGCAGCCTGGCCCAGGCCATGGTGGGTGTCCCATGGAGGTTCCCCATGGTGTCCCTCAGCAGGGCAGCCCAGAGGCAGGAGCCGTTTCAGCAGAGAGGGAAGCGCGTCACGTCCTGTGGGGCTGCGGGGGCCGGGCTGTGCAACGGGGCACGGAGGGACCTGGGGCACGCCAGGCCCTGACATCACTGTCTCAATAAACCCTGCAATCCCTGACAGGCTCATCACACCCTTGTGCTGGGGGGGACCCGGGGGTGACCCCCCAAGCACGGCCTGGGCTCCTGGCTGGCTCAGCTGTGTCACCAGTCAGTGTCCCCATCCCTCATCCCACTGGGCTGGCTGAGGCCGGGCACGTGGTGCACTCATGGCACTGATGGATGTGTCTGGTTCTTCCTCCTGTCCCCCACCAACACCCCCTGCCACCCCTCCCCTCAAGGACCCTCAGGTGGGGGCATTACTGAGGGGTCCCTGGGATGCTCACATCCTGGGAATAGTGGTGTTCCCAAGCTCCCACTGTCCTCATCAGCCCAACAGTGTCCCCATACTGAGAATGCTGTTCTCATTTTCCCACCCTGATCCCACCCTCCCACCACTATCCCCATTGTTCCATCACTGTCCCCATTGTCCCAGTAGTGTCCCCATCTTCTCGCTGGGATCTTCATGTCCCACCAGCGTCCCCATCCTTCCACCAACACCCCCTTTCTCCCGTGGGTATCCCCACATCCCACTGGTGTCCCCGTCTCCCACTGCTGAGCAAGGGCACCCAGTGCTGGGTGAGCAGGGGGTGCTACATCCCGGGGGTGTTTCTGGGGTGACCCCCAGTGCTGACACCCTTCACCCACAGAATTCCATGAACCTGCCCCCGGACAAGATGAAGCTGCTTAACCAGTACGACAACGAGAAGAAGTGGGAGCTGATCTGTGACCAGGTGAGGTCCAAGCTCACAGCGTCCCCAGAGCCATCCCCGTCCCCAAGTGCCACTCGTGGCATGGTTTGGACATCAGTCTGGCTGTACCAAGCACTGACATCCATCTCGTTACTGACACAGCACCTTATTAAACCTCATTAAGCATTGATGCAGTTGGGGTGGGGACAGGGACACTGTGGCTACTGTGGGGACAGTGGCATGTCCCGTGCCACAGCAGGTGGCCCAGTTTCAGCCTCTGTCTGGGGCTCCTAGGAGCGTTTCCAGGTGAAGAACCCTCCGTCCGCCTACATCCAGAAGCTGAAGAGCTACTTGGACACGGGTGGTGTCAGCAGGAAGGTGAGGGGTCCCCGTTGCACCCCGGTCCCCTGGTCCCCATCTCAGGCTGGGCACAGGGACAGTGCCAATGGCTGTCCCCATCCCACAGTTCAAGAGGAGAGTGCAGGAGTCGACACAGGTGCTCCGGGAGCTGGAGATTTCTCTGAGGACCAACTACATCGGGTAAGGGTGGGGGTGGCAATGTCACCCAGCCACTGCCACTGTCTCGGGGATGGGGACGTGCTGCTGGCTCTGGCTGGGGGGTGACAGCAGGATGTGGAGGCTGTGGCCTCATCCTGCCCCCTTAGGAGGGCTCTGATGGGAGACTGAGGGTGCTGAACCCCCTTTTGGCTCTCTGGTACCCCCTGGGTGTCAGGAGGGACCCTGCCCCCATCCTGGCTGTCCTGACCCCTTCTGGGGTGGTGGGTGCCCATGGTCCCCAGGGCCAGGCTGTCCTGTTGTGGCAGTGCTGGCAGCAGTGGCAGTGGGGACAAGAGAGCCCTTGGGCTGTGTCCCCATATATCAGGTTCACCATGGCACTCACCTGGCCTCAGAGAAATGCCAGCTCATGGTGCCACCTCATGTCCCCAGCGTGTCCCACCCTTGCTGGGGAGCTCTGAGCAGTGGGTGGCTCTGCTGAGTGTCTGGGGGCAGGGGGAGAGAGGGTATGGGGGTTGGCAGAGCCCACTAACCCTTTGCACCCTCCAGCTGGGTCCAGGAGTTCCTCAACGAGGAGAACAAGGGGCTGGACGTGCTGCTGGAGTACCTCGCCTTTGCCCAGTGCTCTGTCGCGTACGTCCCCACCGGGTGCCCTGTCCCCAAGGCTGGGATCCCTGTCCCCAAGGCTGGATCAGTCTCCCCTGGGGCTCAGCAGGGCTGGGGGGGTCCCTGGGGGTGCCCTTCCTTGTCACCATGGCTGAGGCTGAGCAGAACATCCCCAGCATCCCTGAGGAGCATCTGCCTGTATTAGGCTGTCATGTCTCACCTGTCCCCATGTCCCCACGGGCCGCCAGGTATGACATGGAGAGCACAGAGAACAGTCCCGGCTCTGACAAGGGCAAGGAGCGGTCGCTGGAGGACCTGAACAAAAGCACCTCCTCGTCCCCCACGCAGGGCTTCTCCAAAACGCGGCCCCTCACTGTAAGGTAACGTGTGGTCCCGTCCCCAGCTGTCCCCCCGTCCCTGTGCCGTGCCCCCCGCTCTCGCCTCGCTGCACCCCCGGCCGCGCCGCGCTTGGAAGAGGGGCTTGGCAGGGAGACGCAGGCCCGGTCCTAAAAATGGGTGCCCATTGCTGGTCTGAGGGCGGGGACAAAGCCACATCGCCCTGTGTGCCCCCAGGGGCTAAGCCCTGCCTGAGGCTGGGCCGGATCCGTGACCCCACCCCGGCACCGCGACCGTCGTGGGGTGCTCCGGTTAAACCCCAAGAACACACAAAAATTGGGGGATGTCGGAGATTTTGGGGGAGCAAATAGCAGCCCCCTGGTTTAAACCCAGGGCGGAGGGACGGGCCTGTGTCCCCCCCAGCCGGTCCTGGTGGCCGGTGGCTCTCGCTTGGTGCCGCTCGCCCGCAGCCCCGTCTAACCCCGCTCTTCTCTTGCACGCTGCCGGGGACGCGCTGACGGTAGGTGACGGGGCAGTGGCGGGACGGGGACACCCCACGGGACCCCGCTGCTGGTCACCGGTACTGGGGACAGGGCCTGCGGGGCGTCCCCGGGGGGCGGGGGCGTCCCAGGGACACCCCCCGCGGTCCCGGCAGGAGTCGTAACGTGGCACTCCGGGGGCCGCGGGGGTCCCTCNGCTGCGCAACTCGCGGCTCGT
The DNA here is from genome assembly GCA_013400255.1 of Sitta europaea. Taxonomy (NCBI): domain Eukaryota; kingdom Metazoa; phylum Chordata; class Aves; order Passeriformes; family Sittidae; genus Sitta; species Sitta europaea. The sequence goes on from VXBS01005768.1 coordinate 18,355, forward strand.
CAGCCAGAAGGATGATGTCCATGTGTGCATCATGTGCCTCCGCGCCATCATGAACTACCAGGTGGGAGTGGGCGGCATCCGCGGGGATCCGCCTGGGCTCCCCCGGGATCCCCCGCGCCGGCGGTGGCAGCGTCGGGGCGGGACCGGGGCTGCATCCCCTGGCTCGGANGGCCGGATCCGTGACCCCACCCCGGCACCGCGACCGTCGTGGGGTGCTCCGGTTAAACCCCAAGAACACACAAAAATTGGGGGATGTCGGAGATTTTGGGGGAGCAAATAGCAGCCCCCTGGTTTAAACCCAGGGCGGAGGGACGGGCCTGTGTCCCCCCCAGCCGGTCCTGGTGGCCGGTGGCTCTCGCTTGGTGCCGCTCGCCCGCAGCCCCGTCTAACCCCGCTCTTCTCTTGCACGCTGCCGGGGACGCGCTGACGGTAGGTGACGGGGCAGTGGCGGGACGGGGACACCCCACGGGACCCCGCTGCTGGTCACCGGTACTGGGGACAGGGCCTGCGGGGCGTCCCCGGGGGGCGGGGGCGTCCCAGGGACACCCCCCGCGGTCCCGGCAGGAGTCGTAACGTGGCACTCCGGGGGCCGCGGGGGTCCCTCGCCTCCTGCCAGCAGCTCTGGAGGAGCCGGGGTGTCCCTCCCAGCCCCAGGGACAGGTCAGGAGGGACGTGGCACCCGCAGGGGGGGGGGCCCATCCCTTGTCCCCGAGCCGGGTGTCCCCGGGGCGGCGCGGGAGCCCCGTTTCTCCCTCCTGTCCTGCAGGCTCTAACGCGCCTCCAGCTGCTGCCTCTCGAACCAGCACATCCACACCCTCCTCCGCCACGTCCACCCCAGCGTCCCCTGCGGTGCCCCGGGCAGCGATGGGGACAGTGCCCCCAGGTCACCCGGCAGCTCCTGCCCGCCCCGGTGAGCCTCCGAGACCACCCGTGCGCACGAGGGGCCCCAAAACCCAGCACCCCCACAGCACCCCCCCAGTCCCAGGGCTTCTAGATGGGCACGGACACGAGGGTTTCTCCCGTGGGGTGCAGCCGCCCGGGTGCCCCGGTGTCCCCCCGCTGCCACCCCCCTGCGCTGTCCCCTCCCCGCTTTTCGCTGCGCCCGCGGCNGGGGGACACACGATCCCATTAATGCTTCCTTCTCCCCCCTCCAAGACTGGCTTCAGCCTGGTGATGAACCACCCGGCCTGTGTCAACGAGATCACCCTGAGCCTCAACAACAAGAACGCCAGGTAGGAGCTGCCCTGACCCTGTTGTCCCTTGTCCCCCCTGTCCCCTTCCCTGCCCCACAGCCCCAACCCCCTCTCACCTCGGGTCTCTGCAGGACCAAGGCTCTGGTGCTGGAGCTGCTGGCCGCTGTCTGCCTGGTCCGAGGTGGCCACGACATCATCCTGGCTGCCTTCGACAACTTCAAGGAGGTGAGTCCCCAGCAGGGACAGCCAGTCCCCAGCAGGACATCTGTGCTCCAGCTGGGTTTGTGCCTCAGTTTCCCTGTGTGTGGCAGAGCCCTGCACCACTCTCAAATCTCTGGCCACTTAGGGGTGTTCCACTCACTGGGCTTGATGTCCCCATGCCACCATGTGTCCCCAGGGCCTTGTTCCAGCTGGGCTGGGTGCCTGGCAGCACCAGTCAGGGTTGGGATGGTGTCAGCAATAGATATCTCCTGTCCTGTCACCCTCCTGGGTGTCCCCTGGCCATGTCCTCCCTGGCCTTCAGCCGCCTGCTCCTCCCCAGGTCTGCGGGGAGAAGAACCGCTTCGAGAAGCTGATGGAGTATTTCCGAAATGAGGACACCAACATTGACTTCATGGTGAGCAGCTGCTGGGGCCCATGCTCTGCTGTCCCCAGGGCATCATGTCACCAAGGCTGCTGCACTGTCCCCAGGCCATTATAGCCCAAGAGCTCCTAAGCCACACTGTCCCTATGGCATCCTGTCCTGAGGGTTGCTGAGCCACCAAAACTCTTCCCAGGCCACCATGTCCTTATGGGCTGCTGAGCCACCGTGGGGGTGGCATGTCCCCAGGGCAGCCAGGCTGTTCTGCTGTCCCCAAGGGCTTCTAAGCCGCTGAACTGTTGTCATGCCATCACATCCCAAGGCATGCTGAGCCACCAAACTGTCCCCAGGCCATCATGTCCCCAGGACTGTGTAAACCACCATGCAGTCTCCAGGGGCACCATGTCCCCGAGGGCCACCAGCCCCCCCTGCGGCCCCTGGGGCAACACCCCGAGGGCCCCCTGGCCCCGTGCCGTGGCTGAGCCGTGTCCCCACAGGTGGCCTGCATGCAGTTCATCAACATTGTGGTGCACTCGGTGGAGAACATGAACTTCCGCGTGTTCCTGCAGTACGAGTTCACCCACCTGGGGCTGGACCAGTACCTGGAGGTGGGTGATGCCCGGGGCGGGGCGGCGGGGGCGCTGCCAGCGCTGACGCTGACCCCGCTGTCCCTCGGCAGAGCCTGCGCCTCACGGAGAGCGACAAGCTGCAGGTGCAGATCCAAGCCTACCTGGACAACGTCTTCGATGTGGGGGCCATGCTGGAGGACTCGGAGACCAAGACGGCGGTGCTGGAGCACATGGAGGAGCTGCAGGAGCACGTCAGCCAGGTGGGCCGTGGGCGCGTGGGCAGAGCCGCTGACGCAAGCCCCGAGGGAGGGATGAGGACGGGGCTGAGCGGCGGCGCCCGGTCGCCCACAGTTGACGGAGAAGCTGCAGGATGCGGAGAACGACTCCATGGCCAAGATAGCGGAGCTGGAGAAGCAGCTGAGCCAGGCACGGCGGGAGCTGGAGGCGCTGCGGGTGAGCCGGGGGTGCCGCGGCGCTGAGGGGAGGCTGGGGCTGGGGGAGCGGGCTCCTCGGGGTGCAGGGGGACACCGGTGACCCGCGGGGCGTTGTCACCTCTCCAGGAGCAGCTGAGCCCCCCGCGGCCGCCCAGCCCGCCGTCCCCACAGCCCCAG
>VXBS01005768.1:21346-60860 GCA_013400255.1 Sitta europaea
CCTGGCGGGGACACCTGGCACCACGGAGGGGTGGCAGCGAGTCTCTGGGCACAGAAACTGAGGCGTGGGTGTGGGGATGTGCCCGGGGACTCAGGGTAATGTGGTGGCAGAGGGAGTGTGGTGGTGGCACCGTGCCCTGCTGTGTCACCANCGGGTGCCCCCCCCACTGCCAACGGTTCAGGTAAGCGTGGCCCAGGGATGGTGGGGATGTTCCCTGGTCTGGGGGCACCCTGGAGTGGGTTTGGGACCCCCCACCCTGTGACGTGCCCCCCCGGCTGTGCCCCTGCAGTGAAGGTGAAGAAGCCAATCCAGACCAAGTTCCGCATGCCTGTCTTCAACTGGGTGGCCCTGAAGCCGAGCCAGATCGACGGCACCGTCTTCACCGAGCTCAACGACGAGAAGGTGCTGCAGGTGAGCACGCGGGGACAAGGGGCCAGCACAGGGTGCCCGGGGGGCTCAGTGCCCCAGGCCATGCTGAGGTTGCCTCATGACCACCCGCGGTGTCACGGGGCTGCGAGAGGAGCTGGAGGTCGGGAAAGCTCCTTAGCACCATGGAGAGGGACACAGAATCCAGCGTGCTTCTCCTCTCACCCTGTCCTTGTCCCTTTGCTCCATCCACATCCTCACATCCTGTCCTTTTTTTCTTCCTCATCTCCGTCCTCTGGTCCCCTCCCCTCCCCCCCCCCGACCCCTCCCTGTCCTCTTGCCTGTCTCTGTACTTGTCCCATTGTTCCATCCTCATCCCCACGCTTCATCTGGATCCTCACTCCTCACCCTTATCCTGCTCCTCTGGCCCCATCCTCACCCCAGATGTCCCGTGCCACCTCCCCGCCGTGCCCACAGCCCTGTGTCCCCACAGGAGCTGGACATGAGTGACTTTGAGGAGCAGTTCAAGACCAAGGCACAGGGCCCTGCCCTGGACATCTGTGCCCTCAAGGCCAAGGCCACGCAGAAGGCCCCCAGCAAGGTGACCCTCATGGAGTCCAACCGGGCCAAGAACTTGGCCATCACCCTGCGCAAGGGCGGCCGCAGCGTCCAGGACATCTGCACGGCCATCGAGACGTGAGTGCCCCCCGGGGCAGCAGGGGCAGGACAAGGTCGGGCACAGCCCAGCAGGACCAAGGGGCTGGGATGGTGGAGGGTGTGAGGGCATGCAGGGGTCAGACATGGAGGGATGGAGGGATCAGATGTGGAGAGAGGGTGGGTGGAGGGATCAGATGGGGAGGTGGAAGCATGCGGGCACCAGCTATGGGGATGGAGAGGTGCAGGAATGAGATAGGAGGCAACAGAGGGCCAGACACAGAGAGACAGACGGATGCAGAGAGCAGCTGTGGGGATGGAGGGATGCAGGAACCAGACATGAAAAGAAGGGATGTGGGGACTGGAGACAGAGATGGAGGGATGTCCATATGGAGACAGAGAGAGCTGCAGGGTCCAGATACAGAAAGGTGGAGTGATGCAGGAACCAGCTGTGGGGATGGAGGGATGAAGGAGCAGCTGTGGGGGTGGAAGGGTGATGGAAGCAGCCGGGGGTGACGGGGGGGCTTCGGGTCCTGTGGCAGGGCCTGGCAGTGCCAGGGGTGTCCCCTCCCCACAGGTACGACCAGCAAGCCCTGAGCCTCGACTTCCTGGAGCTGCTGCTGCGCTTCCTGCCCACCGAGTACGAGCGGACCCTGATCGGGAAGTTCGAGCGGGACCAGCAGCCGCCGGAGGAGCTCTCGGACGAGGACCAGTTCATGATCCGCTTCAGCAAGATCCCGCGCCTGACCGAGCGCATGAACGTCATGATCTTCCTGGGCAGCTTCGGCGACACGGCGCAGCTGCTCATGCCGGTGTGTGCGGGGCCGGGCGGGGCGGCGGCTGCGGGGGCGGCTCCTGCGGCCGCACTCACACCCTGCCCTCCTCCCGCAGCAACTCAACGCCATCATCGCCGCCTCCATGTCCCTCAAGTCCTCCAGCAAACTGCGCCACATCCTCGAGGTGAGGGCTCTGGGGGGAGGTGGCCCCGATGGGGGCACACAGGGTGCTGGCACAGTGTCTGTAGGCACGGTGCCCTGCTGGCCCTGTGTCCCCAAGCCGTGGTGTCCCTGCAGATCGTCCTGGCCTTCGGGAACTACATGAACAGCAGCAAGCGTGGAGCTGCCTACGGCTTCCGGCTGCAGAGCCTTGATGCGGTAGGGCTGGTGTGGGTGCCTGGTGTGGGGTGCTCGGGGGCACTGCCACTGCCAGGGACCAGCCCTGGGCACAGAGGGACACAAGGACCAGCTGCAGAGATGGAAGGACACAGGAATGTGCTGTGGGGACAGAGGGATGCAAGGAGCAGCAGTAGGGATGGAGGGACATGAGGCTTATTTGTGGGGACAGAGGGTTGAAGACGCTGTCTCTTGGGTTGGAGAGGCAAGGGGAGGAAGCAAAGGGATGGGGATACACAGGAATGGGGTCAGAAGGATGGAGACCTGATATGGAGAGGTTAAAGGACCTTCATGAAGGAAGATGGGGTGAAGGAAGATGGGAATCATCTGCAGGGATAGAAGGAGGAAGGTAACACGTGGGAATGTAGGGATGAAGAACCAGCTGCAGGGACAGAGCAATGCAGACCCAGCCATGGGGATGGAGAAAGATGGGAATCAGCCATGGGAATGGAGGGGTGCAGACCTGGCTGGGGGATGGAGGGATGGATACAGACCCAGGCACACGGATCTAAGGCCACCAGAGGCAGCCCTGAGCAGGGTGAGGGGTGGTGGCTGCGGGTCGGGGCTGACGCTGCCCCGCCCCAGCTCCTGGAGATGAAGTCGACAGACCGCAAGCAGACGCTGCTGCATTACCTGGTGCGGGTGATCATGGAGAAGTACCCGGAGCTCACCGGCTTCCACACCGAGCTGCACTTCCTTGACAAGGCAGGCACAGGTAGAGCCCTCGGGCCCTGGCTGGGGTCGAGGCAGCCCCTGGCACTCCGAGCCTGCCCTGACCCCGCACTGCTCGCCCCCTGCAGTGTCCCTGGACGGGGTCCTGCAAGACGTGCGGGGCCTGCAGCAGGGCATGGAGCTGACCCGCAGGGAGTTCATGAGACAGGACGACAGCCCCGTGCTCAAGGACTTCCTCAAGGTCAACTCGGAGGTGATGGAGAAGCTGCAGGCTGACAGCAAAACCGCCAAGGTGGGTGCTGGGGTGGGGTCATGGGGGCAGTCCCCTGCATGGGGACACCCTGGGGTGCCCTCTGCTCACACCTCTGCCCCATGGGAGAGGCTCCTGCTTGGGATGTAGCTCCAGTGGGACAAGCAGGAGGGATATGGGGCAGGATGGGGCGGTGGGAGAGGCTGGAAGGAGGTGGTGGGCATGGGCACCACTGCCCAGCCCCAGCCTCTGGATCAGGTGTCTGCCCACAGGAAGCGTATGAGTCAGCTGTGGAGTATTTCGGGGAGAACCCCAAGACCAGTCCCCCCACCACCTTCTTCCCCATGTTCATGCGCTTCATCAGAGCCTACAAGGTAGGAGTGGGCATGGGGTTCTCTGTTTCTGAGGGCTGGGAGGAGATTTGGGGCACCTGAGCCCACTTTGCAGCAATCAGCACAAATCACAGGCAAGGCTGGGGCTCAGGAATGCCTTTGGGATGGTCAGAGATTTTGGAACTGGATTGGGCTGAACTGGGGACTGTGACAAGAGGAAGGAAGGGGGCTGCAGTCCTGGACTCCCCTGGCTCAGCACACCCTTCCTGCCCCTCTCCCAAGAAAGCAGAGCAGGACATTGAGCTGTGGAAGAAACAAGAGGCTGCAGCCAAAGAGGCAGGATCCAGCTCCCCTGGCAGCGAGCAGCAGCCCGAGGTGAGGGTGCCCCCATATCTGTGTCCTGGTGGCTTCCCAGCCCCAGCCCTGAGTGGGCTGAGTGGTGGGAAGGGACTAAACAGGTCCTGGGGAGGGAGGGCTGGGTGGGGGGTGAAGGTGAGGGTACCCCATCTCCTCTGGGGTGTGATCACACAACTCAAGTGCCCTGTCCCCTCCCCAGCTGCCTGTGCAGAAAGCCAGGAGGCAGCAGATGGACATGATTGCTGAGCTGAAGAAGAAGCAGATGGTGAAGGAGCCACTCATCTACGAAGGCAAAGATGGAGCCATTGAGGATATAATTTCAGGTGAGAGATGATTTCAGGTGAGCAGCCAGGTGTCCCCACATCACAGACCCAGTGTTGGGGGCTGCAGGGGCTGTCACTGGAGCTGGAGGGTCACCAAGCCCCATCACAGGACCAAACCTACCTGCAAACACTTTCACATCCCACATGGTAAAGCTGCCGAGTGCTCCCTCCCCTGTCTCATATCTCTTCCTCCTCTTCTGCTTCTTCCTCCTCTCTCCTCCTCCTGCTCCTCCTCGCTGTCTCTGGATCGCTCTGCCCAGCTCTCAAAACTGTCCCTTTCACGGCCCGGACGGGCAAACGCTCGTCCCGGCTCTTCTGCGACGTGAGCTTCAACGAGGAGAGTCCTCTGTAGGTAACGTGGGGCAGCGGGGCCGGCGCAGGTGGGCGGGGGCTGCCGGGCTTCCCCTCCCCGCCGGGCTGTGTCCAGGTGTGTGGCCGGGTTTGCCCCACGCAGGTCGCCCCCAGCCCGGGGGCAGCCCCCGCTGGGCTCCCAGGCGCTGATTGTCCGGAGCTGCCGCTCCGCCCTTTGTGGCCCTTGGCTCCTCCTGAGCGCCCTCATACCCAGAGGGGCGACCCCCGGGCAGAGAGACAGGACAAGGGGCGAGGGTTTTAAACGAACAAAGGAGAGTTTTAGGTTGAAGGTTCGGAAAAAATTTCGTTCCTGTGAGGGTGAGAGGCCCTGGCACAGGGTGAGCAGAGCAGCTGTGGCTGCCCCTGGATCCCTGGCAGTGCCCCAGGCTGGACAGGGCTGGGAGCACCTGGGACAGTGGGAGGGGTCCCTGCCAGGGCAGGGGTGGCACTGGGTGGGCTTTGAGGTCCCTCCAACCCAACCCGTTCCATGTTAATGTGATGGGCGGCAGGATCCCGGCCATCCCGGGCGGGCAGTGAAGCTCATGCCCTGCTCTTCCCCCGGTGCAGATCTGCGGAACAACCCGTACCGGCGGGGGGACAAGGCCCGCGGCAGCGCCAAGNCCCGCGTTCCCCTGGCGGCATTGCCAGCCAGGAGCTGCTGCAAAGCTCCCACCCCGGGCACCTCCCGGGCCCAGGGGCTGGCAGCGGTGCTATTTTACAGCATTTTATAAGTCTTCCTTCAAATTTCTGTGTGCTGCAGCAGCAGGGATTGGAACACCCCCTCAGCGGGTGACCCCAGGGCTGCTCCTCGCCGCAGGGGGGGCTCCGTAGCTGCGGCAATCCCAGCAGGGACGGTGCGAGGCGATGGCACCGCCGCCCGCCTGCATCCCCAGCATCCACCCACCTGCGCTGTCGGGGCTGGAGCCTCGGGCATAAACCGGGACCGCCAGCCCCGTTTTGTGGGGTGGGACACGCAGGAGATGCCGGCAGCCCCCAGCCCCGCAGCAGCCGCGATCCCAAAGGCTGCGGGGTCCCTGCTGCGTGCAGAGACCCGGCTGTCGCTCCCTCCCCTGCCCCGCTGCTGCTGAGTAACCCCGGCCCCGCAGTGCCGCAGCTGAACCTCTCGGTGCACTCACTCCATCAATCGGCCCCGCTCCTCCCTCCTCTCGTCCCTTCTCGCTCGTCCCAGCTTTAGCCAGAGCAGCCGCTGCTTCCTGCTGTATTTTAGCTGCTTCAGCGCCGGCTCCATGTCCGGGGAGGGATGGGAAATTAATGCGCAACTTATAAATGACTTTAAGTCAGTAATGTAAACCATTAACCGCTCATTTGTATACATTATTTTTATATACTGTTTAAAGCAATGCTGATAATAAAATGTCTCAGAGGATAAAGGACTTGTCTGGGAGAAGGGTTTGCTTGGAGTGGCAATGCTGTCAGGGAGGGAGAAAAGGAAGGAAAGATGGAGTGAGGGAAGGAGGTGGGAGGAAGGAAGAGAGGGGAGGAGGTGACAGGAGGGATGGAAAGATGGAGGGAGGGGCTGTGGTTGCCCCATCCCTGGAAATGTCCAAGGCCAGGTTGGATGGGGCACGGAGCAACCTGGGACAGTGGGAGGTGAGAGGATGGAACAAGATGATCTTTGGGGTCCTTTCCAACACAAACTCGTCTGGAATTCTAGCAACAAACCACCCACCTGTTTTTTTGAGGACAGCAGATCTGTTCATGGAACAGACATGTGGGTGCATGACAGCACAAAAAATGTGTTTCAGGATAACTGTCCTCACTCAGCAGCCTGGCCACAGCCCCCCAGCCCNCTCTGGGTGGGCTTTAAGGTCCCTCCAACCCAACCCGTTCCATGTTAATGTGATGGGCGGCAGGATCCCGGGCGGGCAGTGAAGCTCATGCCCTGCTCTTCCCCCGGTGCAGATCTGCGGAACAACCCGTACCGGCGGGGGGACAAGGCCCGCGGCAGCGCCAAGAAACGGGCGGCGGGGCAGAGCCTGCAGGCCACGCCGGACATCGCGCTGTGAGCGGGGCAGGACCGTCCCCCGGGCGCCGATGGGGCCGCAGGATGTCAGACCCTCAGCCCGGGGCTCNGGGGCTGGAGCCTCGGGCATAAACCGGGACCGCCAGCCCCGTTTTGTGGGGTGGGACACGCAGGAGATGCCGGCAGCCCCCAGCCCCGCAGCAGCCGCGATCCCAAAGGCTGCGGGGTCCCTGCTGCGTGCAGAGACCCGGCTGTCGCTCCCTCCCCTGCCCCGCTGCTGCTGAGTAACCCCGGCCCCGCAGTGCCGCAGCTGAACCTCTCGGTGCACTCACTCCATCAATCGGCCCCGCTCCTCCCTCCTCTCGTCCCTTCTCGCTCGTCCCAGCTTTAGCCAGAGCAGCCGCTGCTTCCTGCTGTATTTTAGCTGCTTCAGCGCCGGCTCCATGTCCGGGGAGGGATGGGAAATTAATGCGCAACTTATAAATGACTTTAAGTCAGTAATGTAAACCATTAACCGCTCATTTGTATACATTATTTTTATATACTGTTTAAAGCAATGCTGATAATAAAATGTCTCAGAGGATAAAGGACTTGTCTGGGAGAAGGGTTTGCTTGGAGTGGCAATGCTGTCAGGGAGGGAGAAAAGGAAGGAAAGATGGAGTGAGGGAAGGAGGTGGGAGGAAGGAAGAGAGGGGAGGAGGTGACAGGAGGGATGGAAAGATGGAGGGAGGGGCTGTGGTTGCCCCATCCCTGGAAATGTCCAAGGCCAGGTTGGATGGGGCACGGAGCAACCTGGGACAGTGGGAGGTGAGAGGATGGAACAAGATGATCTTTGGGGTCCTTTCCAACACAAACTCGTCTGGAATTCTAGCAACAAACCACCCACCTGTTTTTTTGAGGACAGCAGATCTGTTCATGGAACAGACATGTGGGTGCATGACAGCACAAAAAATGTGTTTCAGGATAACTGTCCTCACTCAGCAGCCTGGCCACAGCCCCCCAGCCCGCTGGGCTCGTTTGCCAGGATTCAACTCCGTGCAGACAAACAGCTCCTGCAGCAGCAGCAGAGGGGCTGCAGCACTGGCAGGTGTGGGGGGATCCCCAGAGCTCTGCCTGCCTCAGCCCTGCACCTCCCAAGGCAAGACTGAGAAGCTCTCAGTGCAGCAAATCCCCTACAACGGGACAGAGGGAGGACAGGGACTGACTGCTTGGAAGGAGAGAGAGGCCAGGATGTTCAGCAAAGCCTGGACTTGGATCCATCAAAGCTTGTGCTGCCTCTTCAGCTCCAGAAATCACAGAACCCTAGAATATCCTGGGCTGTAAGGGACTGCCCAAGGATCATCCAGTCCAACTCCTGCCCTGCACAGACACCCCAACAATCCCACCCTGGGCTTCCCTGCGAGCACTGTCCAAACTCTCCTGGAGCTCTGGCAGCCTCAGGGCCAGGACCATTCCCTGGGGAGTCTGGGCAGTACCCAAGCCCCCTCCCTGAGTTCTCCTGCATCCCCCAAACACAAGAGTAATTATTATATAGCAGAGTTTAATCTGACCAGGCTCTTCTTCCTGGAAAATGTCTTATTCAGCATCACCATCTTGTTCTCTGGGACAACACATCAAACCACCAGCAAAGACAACAAACAAAATCTCTTTTTTTAGCTTTATTTTTTTTCCCTGTGAAAATGCAGGTCAAAAACGTTAACTTCAAGAATCACAGTTTTATAAAGTGTCATTCATTCCATAGAAGCTCCTCATTCCAGCACCTTCCCCCACTGCCCATCCCAGAGATCCTCAGCTCCACCTCGCCTCACCAACAGTGATTTTTCCAGACTTCCAGAAGGAGCTGCACGACAAGAGCCATCTGTGTTTATCACTCCTACTTGTCCTCCCCACCCTGAGCTGGGGTTCTGTCCTAAACACTTGTTATGAAACCTGACAGTTCCAGCCAAACTTGAACAAGGATAATGCAAACCTTCCCTGACTCTGCTGTCGGTATTGCCTTCATCTGGAAGCTGAGTTGTTTGTGCCTGTCACAGCAAAGTGACAAGCCAAGGGAAGAGGAAACTGTCCTGGCAGCAGGAGAGAGGCAGGGAGAGCTCAGGCTGGCTGGCAGCACAGCCTGGAGACTGTCCCAGAGGAGAACCCCAGCTCAGGGACTGGGAAGGCACCAGTGGTTTGTGGGGCTGCTGAGGGGTCTGTCCCAGGCAGGGACTGGGACCCCACATCCCACCCTGGAGCAGGGACACAGCCCAGCTTTGGGGGCTGGGAGCCTGCAGCCCCACTCAGGCACTTATGGTGGCAGCAAAACAGGACTGAAGGCTTTGGACAAAACAAAGAGGGTGAATCCTGGCTAATGCTGCTGTGAGGGTACTGGGAAACATGGACCAGGGCAACATGGACATCTCCATGGGCCAGGGGAACATCTCCATGAGCCTGGAGAGCACAGACATCTCCATGGATCAGGGGAACATCTCCATGAGCCTGGAGAGCACAGACATCTCCATGGGCCTGGGGAGCACAGACATCTCCATGGGCCTGGCGAGCACAGACATCTCCATGGATCAGGGGAACATCTCCATGAGCCTGGAGAGCACAGACATCTCCATGGGCCCTGTGAGGACATCCTGGGCCTGGGAGAATTCCCTGCCCTCATACAGGTGGCCTGAGTTCAGGTTAATGCTACAGATTCAGAACCCAGGAGTCCTGCAGACAGTCCTGCTGCTCCAGGGCTCAAGCCCAATGCCTAGGCATGGAACTAGACACCAGCTGACAGAGGGACAAGGTGCAGCCTTTGGGATGGAAGCCACGATGCTTTGGGATTGACACATCACCACAGACTCACAGAAACAACCAACACTTTCCCTCCTGCCCCCTCAGAGGAAGCTCAGGAAAGGAGCCAGGCATGCACTAAACCTGTGCCTGGGAGCTCCTGGGAGCCCTGAAGGAGGCACCTTGATCCCTCCTGCTCCAGAGCTTACACTTAGTAGTTTATGGCATCTGAAAAAAGAAATCGAGCCAACCTCCCCCTTTTTCCACTCCCTCCTGGAAGACATGTGTATAACATGTTAATTATTTACTAAAAAGACTCTGAATATGGCATTGTAGATATAATTAGGTGCCTATTTTGGACAATATATTAAGTGCTTTAGAACAAAAAGTGCTATAAAACTATACCCAGAGTGGTGACAGGTTTCATTTTTCTTCGTGAGTTCCACTTTTTTATTACATCACAACTTGAGTTTTCTGATCAGGGATGTCACTGTCTGGTGGAGCAAAACCAGCCCATGTTCTGGGAGACCAAAGGGAAAGAGCATCCATTGTTTAAGGAGTGCTGCTCCTCAAAAAGGGAGGCTCAGAGTTGAGCTTTTCCCAGCTATTTTCTAAGTGAACTTCCCTTGGGAAGGCTGCCAGCATTGCTGCCCCGTTGTGTCTCCCAGAGCAGCACAGATCTGGCAGAGCCCACCTTGCCTTTTGGGAGCTGTTTCTCTGCCCAGGCTGGATGCAGAGCCCCTGCTCAGAGGCAGCCACAGAGCTCTGGAAGAGCCACAGCCACAGGGAGGAGTTGTGATTTCCAGGTGTGCCAGGCCTTGGAGCAGCCCTGAACGAGCACACTTGGAGCTCACACCTCCCTCAGGATCTGTTCTGGGATGGAGAAGGGTGAGCAACACCCACCCACCTGAACTCAGCCTGTGAGGTTTCAGTAAATTCCAAACATTCACAAATCAGTAAAAAAAAACAGTTCAAAGCTTAAGGCATTCCAGGCCCAGCAGCCCATCCCACTCAGTGAACCCAGTCTGAAGTGAGGGGAGGAGTGGGAAGCCTTGTGAGCCCAGGCTGGGCTCAGAACTGGGGCACTGGGCTGGACTGGGAGCTGGGAAGGAGATTTTTATAAACTCTGCAATAAAATTCAGCTCTGTCACAGTTGACAGAGCTGATGTCCCCTACTCCTCCAAGGATGGGACAGTGCACCTGGAGTCCCACATCAGAGGTGGGAACAGGATGGAGGAACAACTCCTCCACCCTCAACCAAGGAATTCTGTACCCTCCTCCTGCCCTGCCTGCCAGGGGCACCAGAGAGAGCACCAGCTCCTCTGAGACCTGCAGGTGGGAGCTGCAAACAAAGCTCTTTCTGGGAACAAAGTTCTTTTCTGATTCAAGAAGGAAGCGACTGCGGGGAAGGGTGGGAGGTGAAACCAAGAACCAGCCAGTGACTGCTGACAATTCTCCCCATGCAAAAGGTTTGAGGCAGAGATGATGCTCCCCAGAGCCTACAGAAATGGTTCTTCCTCCAGCTGGAAGTCAGCCAGCTTCCCTTGGCACAATCAACCCCAGCTGCACTGAGGGCACCCAAACTCCTCCTCTGGGCAAGCCCAGCAACGACCAACCTCAGCTCAGAGCAAGAGCAGGAGTTCTCAGCCCTGCTCTCCTGCAAAGCACAACCTCCCTCCTCTGAAAATCGAGGAATTCCCACCTACCATTCTCAAGCTCTAACACACCCAAAACACGTAATTCCCACTGTCCTGGGGAATGTGTAAGCTCAGGACATGTCTTGGAAGTGGATCAGAAGAGCCGACAGGAGCGAGGCCCGAGGGCAGTGAGCTGTGATCCTGCTGCAGCACGAACACCAGCCACTGCACTTGGTGCTCCATGGCAGGGGAGGTCAGAAGCTTTTGCAATTCCTTCTTTGCATGAAGTGCAAACCTCCAAAGGGCAGGGCCTCAGGGCCTGTTCTCCAGCTGGCCGTGCTTGACGCGCCAGCCCCAGCTGAGGCTGCAGTCGGGGGCCAGGGTGCACTGCAGCTCGATGCCAGAGTCAGGCACCTCCATGTCATAGTGCACAGGCTGCCCCTCCTTGGTCACCAGGCTGAAGGCAGGCACGGGGATCTGTGGAGCAGAACACAGACCTCAGTGGCACCTCCAGTCTCCTGCAGAACATCACAGCCCTCCATCCCACCCAGCTTCCCAAGACAAGAACAGCTCCCAGGGAGGGGCTCGTGCTTGGCAGAAACATCCTGAACTGCTCTCATAGGGAAATACCTCAGAACTGGACTGGGCAGTGCCCATCCTGTGCCAGATAGCCTCCCCGAGCTCTGGGCCATGGCTGGGGGGTCTTGAGCTGCCCATGTTTGGGCACCTGAGCTCCACTGCAGGTATTTGGCTTTGTGATGTCCACAAGAACAGAGCCAAGAGAGAAGCAGCACCACTGGAACGTTTTCTGGACTGGTGCAACATCATTTAGAGACAATCCCATTTTACACTCAGATGAGTCACAGTCCCACAGACACCAGTTTCTTTCAGGAACCAATGCCAAAGCAGCCCACAGTGAGGTTCACAGGAGTGTGCCAACATCTCCAACAGAAGAAGTTGGAAGCACCCCAGCTGAGCTGATGCTACTGCTCACGATGAAAAAGCCACATAATGATTCTTTAGGGAGAGGGGAAAGAGTTTATAATTGAGAAGAAGGACTTTTTAACCTGCAGCACAAGTGACTTCTAAGATAGAGATCCCTGTGATCACTCTGACAACTGGCACTGGCTTAAAATCCAGATTTGGCACTAGGTTTAGGCTGGATATTAGGAAAAATTTCCTCACTGCAAGAGTGGACAAGCATTGGAACAGGCTAACCAGGGCAGTGGTGGAATCACCATCCCTGAAAAGGTTAAAAAAATGAGTAGATGTGGCACTTGTAAATATGGTTTAGTAGGCCTGTGGTAGGAGTTGGTCAAAGGTTGGACTTGATCTTGGAGGTCTTTTCCAACCTTAATGATTCTGTGATTCAGAAAACGTTCTCTGGTATCACACCCACAACAGCAGCACTGAGGTTCTGCTTCGAAAGGTGTCCTAAGGATCCCTGAACCACTCCTGGGTCTCTCTGGCACTTGGGGGTTATGAGGCTGCAGTAGGGAAGAAATGGTTCCTCAAACACTGCACTGAACTCTACTTTGTGTCTCACCTGGCTGCTGATCCCCGTGGCAATGTCTCCCACCTTTGTCCTGTGGAAATCCCTGATGTGCAAATTTTCTCCACTTAGCAACTGGATCTGGATTTTCACTCCTGGAATGCACAAGAGATTCTTTAACAAGGACCTCACAGTCCACAGCAAAACTGACAAGGCACACACATGGGGAAAAGCTCATTTTTGTCATTAAGGATTTCATTTATGTAGGGCTTTTGCTGAGCATGGAGCTTGCTGCAGACAGCAGTGACTCACAGAGCAGAGCTGCTTTTAGCAAGAAAGCAGCTGAAGTGATGTATTAAATTTGCACAATATGCCCTCAAAATTCTGGGTAGATGTTTGTGGTTACAAAACATTCCTTGCACATGGAAGCTCATGGGCAGGGCACAAGGGCTCTGTGTGTTCAGTGACTTCCCTGGATTTTCCTGAACAGACCCAGTGCCTTCCACCCATCTGTGACTGGGGCAGCTGGGCCTCCTCACAAGCTGTCTTTACAGGGGTCTGTGCTGGCACAGCTACTGAAGGACAAAAGGAACTCAAAAACTCCATATCCAGCCCATCTAGATAGTGAGGAAGTGCTTGCTGGCCATTTCTCCCAGGGATGGAGAGGCAGCCCCACCGTTGAAGCAGCTGGGAGTGTCCGTGTGCCGGCTGCGGCTCAGCAGGTTGTTCCAGCTGCAGCTCTGCCCCTCTGCCTGGCTGCTCCACGAATGGATCCCAGAGCTCATGGTGTCCCTCAAGCTGTGAGAAGCCTTCATGGAGTTCTGCAGGAATAAGCACAAGTTTGTCTAAGGCTCCGAAAGAAAATGAGCTGGCAGGAGATGGGCATTAAAATAAGGTCAGGAGGAAAAAGGTGGAAATCCAGAGGGGTTTTAGTCAACATTTATGTGCCATCTAGGAAAGGGAATGGATAGCAGTGCAACAGTGTGCAGACATTATCAGATATTCTCAATAGTTAAATAATGAGCCAAAAAGCTGGATGAGAAGAGAGGGGTTGTACTGACTGGCCGGAGAATTAAGCATCAGTTGAAATATTTGTCACTTACTGACACTGGAAACACACAGGAAAAACAATTAACTGTACAAAACCAACCACTGACCCTGTGCTGCTGCACTGTTGGGAAGGGTCTGTATTGTCCCAGTCAATCTGACATCAGCACAGTGGTCTGAACCAGTCAGAAGTCAAGTTAAAGGTATGGGGTAGGTGTCAGTGGAAAAACCAAGCAGAGTCAGATCCCACACTGCACACTGTGTGTGTCAACAGCTGAGCTGTGCAGAACTCCCTCAGTCCTCCTCAAAAAGCACTGGAAGACTGAGCAGAGAGACAAAAATAGGACACAAAGCTGCTCCCAATCAGAACTGACTCCTGCAGATGCTAGGATGCACAAATTTGGGACTCAGTGTCTTCAAAAACTGTGATCAAAAGGCTTTTGTCCTTCCCTGGGCCTACAAGGCTTATTCAGTGTTCCTCACTGGTATTCCCTACCTTAGGAACACCAGAGAGAGCAAACCAATCTAACTGAAATTGGCATTTAAATAACTAGGGCTATGTATTTATTAGTATCAATGGTTTAAAATAAGTTCATGGAGAATAGATTCATAGGCTGGGAATGAATATCCAAGATTTGGGTCTCTGTTTTCCTGTCCTACTCTCCTGGTCTTTCCCTAAACTGGTGGCCATGGCCAGGAAGAAGACCCTGCACAGCTGATGGTGCAGCTCCTGCCTCCATCACTGCTTCCCCAGCTTCTTTCTCCTGCACAGACAGGGTTGAGGCTGCTGAGATTTTCCATATCCAGACACTTGAAGCTTCTGGTGAGGACACAGCACAGGAGAGCCTCTGGAGGAGAGGATCCATGCACAGGGAACCAAAGCACAACTCTCAACACCCCACTGGGCATGAGCAAAGCTGTCTTCCCATGGTGCTTCCCTGTAAATTGAGTGTCAGAAAGCAGCAGCAAAAGGGAGAAATTCCAGATTCCTGTTGGTCACAGCTTCCAGTTTTCCCAAGGGGGCAGCCAGCCCTCCCATCCCTCCACACTCACCTTCTCACTGGCATCTGACACAAAGGGGCTGTCAATGCTGAGGCATGAAAGCATTTGCTCTTGTTCTTCCAGAGAGTAAGGCTGGGAAAGGCTGTCCAGAAACAGTTCTGCAGCAAAAGGAAGAGAAGGGAGATGTTTCCAGGGTTTCCTTCCATGCCTCCCTGCTCTAATCACAGCTCTGCAATTAATACCCCAAACTTCTTCAGCAATATTTAATGAACATTCATACTGGTGCCAGCCAATGCCAACACACAACTCTGCCTTGCAGAGGCCACAGCCAGCACTGTGACACAGGGAAACTGAGCCAAGAGGAGATGGATTGTGCAGCAACATGCAAATAGCACCCCACATTTACAGCTCTTGCCCATTATGTCTCCTGTGAGGTGTCACTCTAGATCCATCCACGTTATCTGGGAAAGGTCTAACTCATGTACTCAGCTGTCACAAGTATCTGGATGTTTGTACTTCCTTATCTGGATACAAGTACTTACAAATACTGCAAATATTCCTGATAACATCCAGATATCCCATACACAACCAGCTCTTAAAATGCTGCTGAGACCCAAAGCCATTTGAGAAAGAAGCTACCCATCAGCAACCCCTGAAATTCCTCATTCCTTAGTTTCCTGACACAGTTACAATTCAAACCACTTTCTTCCTAACTGGAAGCTTTCAATTCACTCAAAAAGCCTAGAAAATATGGGAGGAAAAAAAAGTGAAATGTAGAGTTATACTGGGGCAATAGAACTGGACAAATCACTGATTTCCACACTGAATTTACTGCTGGTTTTCAAACTCTGGATTGCTGTTGTAACCAATTCCTTGGCT
This sequence comes from Sitta europaea, assembly GCA_013400255.1. Classification (NCBI taxonomy): domain Eukaryota; kingdom Metazoa; phylum Chordata; class Aves; order Passeriformes; family Sittidae; genus Sitta; species Sitta europaea. The sequence continues at coordinate 36,631 of VXBS01005768.1, forward strand.
GATGGCTGTAGGTTTTCCAATGCCCAGAACAAAACAGTTGTAAGCTGATTTTAGCTGCACTGCTTTGCTTGACATCTGCCATTCCTTTATTTTTATCCTGGCCTAGTTCAATTAAAAAAAAAAAAAAAAAAAAAAAAAAAAAAAAAAAAAAAAAAAAAAAGTTTGAACCTAAAATCCCAGATGAAGTTGGAATTCTGACACTGTTTACACAGTGCAAACAAGCACAAGTCTGAAACAGGCTGTCTTCCAAGAGGTTCCTGCACCTCTCTCAGAAGGTTTCTCCCTGTTCAGAGGGAAGGAAATTCTGTTCACCCCCTTTGTGGCACATTTAATTGTTAATAACTACTAGTTTCAGTAGTTTGAAGGAAGGTTGAGCAATTTCTGTAATGGGAAAGGAATGACAAGCAAAATGACATCCAGGCTGAAACCCCAAAAATAACTGTCAACAAGCCAAGAGAAAGCAGCTGTATTTTTATCCTCTTCTCAAGGAAAAAAAAAAAAAAAAAAAGCTGAATTCCTCCCCCAGCCCAGTGCTCACCAATTTCCAGCTGCTGAAGTTCTTGCTCTGAAATGGTTGTGGCTCTTTCCACGGGGCTGCAGCTCTTCAGGGGCAGAGGTGTTGAGGAGAGAGGTGGGGGATCACAGGTCTCAGGTAACTCCTTGTCCTCATTCCAGCAGGTTCCCTCAACCTCCTCTGTTTGCTCCAGAGATGGAGGTGGCAGGACTGGGCTGGCAGAGGAAACTTTGACTGACAGTTTTGGGTCAGAACCAGTCTCTGAAACTGGGCTCACTGTGGGGGATAGGGATGCCTGTGCACTACTTTCTTTGTTCAAAGATAAATGTCTGGGCTCTCTGTATTCACCTTTCCAGGGGCTTCTCACACCCCCCACTGCAAGAAACAAAAAGGATATAAACATTATCAAATAAAGCAATAAAAGAGGTAAAATTTTTCCTTTGCTGTAAAAATTTTTGAAGTGTATTTGCTGTAAAATGCCTAGCTTCTTCAAAAGATAAAACCAGATCACCTCCACAAATTCTTGCTGTATTACAGAACCACTCAGCAGGATTAAGTTGAAATAAATTAGTGATGGTGTCAGGGGCAAGACTGAACCACAAGTATGAGTTACAGCTAAGGATGCAATAAACCTCTGCTTGCAGTTGTGCTGCACACCAGGCTCTCCAGGTGCAGCTGATGCTTAAGCTGACAGGAGCCCAGGCACAGCACCTGAACAAACCCACAGAGAGCTCACCTCCTTCAGCAGAGAAGGAAGAAGAGCATGTGACAGCACACAGGAAATTATCATTTATGACAAACATTCGGCTGCAGGCAAAAGCCATCAACCCAAAATAGGCATCAATGCAGTGAAAATGATATTCTGGACAATAAACCAGACTGGTGCTTCCCCAAGGAACAGCACCAGCAACTCTCCCAGTGGGAATATGGAGGTTCAGCTACAGCAGTTACATCGGGACAGCTCTACCTTCCTCGAGTGCCACACTGGTTTTAGTTTTGAGCTCCGATGCAGATGCCCTGTGCAGAGGTTCCTTCTCCAGCCCCAGTTTAATAATCTCAGCAGTGAGAGGGTTGCAGGAAGGTGGAATTTCCCTCAGAGGAGGTGGCTCTTTAGCGATCTGGGTAACAAACAGGAAGTGAAAGAGGTTAGACCAGAGAGGCTTAATTTGATTTCAGGAAGGTTCTTCCCACCCTGACAGCATTTCCAACTGAAATGAAGGCATCAAGTGAGACCTGCACAGTCATTTTATTATAGCTGAATGGCTCAAAAGTCACACCCAAGTCATGAGCAGGGTAAGGAAGAACAGCCCAAGCAGAGCAGGCACGGGGAATGCTCAGCTCCCAAAGCAAGGCTGCTATCCTGTCAGATGCCCAGCTGGCTCCCAGCCATCCACCCCGAGGTGAGTGCCTCCTGGGCAGCAATAACAAGCTCTGGCAGCTCACCTGGCTGGCACTGCAGACAGGCTGGGTCACTCACCTTCAAGCAGAGAGGGTGGTTGTAGTACTGGGTCCAGGGGTGGCAGCCATTGAGCATGTGCAGCATCATACAGCAGCTGCTCCACACGTCCACCTTGGAGTCACAGCGCTTCCCCATCACCACCTCCGGGGCCATGTGGGTCTCTGTGCCAGGCACGTAGTTCCCTAAAACCACCCAGGAGAAAACTCACTGCATGCAGGCAGAACTGCTCCAGTGCCACTGGGAGGAGGCCTAAGGCAGAGTCCCTCTCTTTTCAGCAAAAGTGAGAGACACTTCATAGAATGGAGTGGTTTGGGTGTGAAGGGACCTTAAAGCCCATCCAGTGCCACCCCTGCCATGGGCAGGGACCCCTCCCACTGTCCCAGTGGCTCCAAGCCTGTTGGAGCTCAGGACATCCCTTTGGGAATCCAGAGCTGCCAGGATCCCTGCCAGGGGGCTCAGAGACCCTGGCACACAGCCCAGAACACCAGTGGGTTTGATTATGAACCATGGAGCAGATTGCCACCTTTACATGAGGAGCTAAAAGCCACAGCAGTTTAAATAGTGTAATAATTAGTATATCACAGGGTGTAAATGTAGGTTTTAGGATTTTTTGCATAGGGGTTTTTGGGGACAAGATGGAGGGATTTGGGCATGCCTAGCCTTTCTTCTTCTTCTTCCTTACCTCCATCTTCACTTTTGGGTTGGTTTAGAGTAGAAGCTCACTGTCTAACATAGTTGATGGGTATTGGGGAATAATTGTAAATATGTCATATGTAGTTTTTAGTATATAAAGATAACACTGCCCTGGGGGCAGGCAGAGTGCCTCTGAGTGTCCTGCTGAGCAGACCTGGGCTGGGCAGGAAGAAAATTTTATAGATAAGAGATAATAAACAACCTTGAGACCAAAAACTGAGAAGCATTGTCTCATCCTTTGAACACATGGGCTGAAGCAGAGATTTCTAACAACAAACTGGGGTCCCAAACCTTGTGGGACCCCACACAAGCCCTGTCTAACCTGTCCTTGGACACTTCCAGGGACCCAGGGGCAGCCACAGCTGCTCTGGGCACCCTGTACCATGGCCTTCCCACCTTCACAGGGAAGAATTTCTTCCTAATATCCCACCTATCCCTGCTCTCTGGCAGTGGGAAACCATTCCCCCTTGCCCTGTCCTTCCAGGCCGTTGTCCAAAGTTCCCCTCCAGTTCTCTTGGAATCCCTTTAGGCAGAGGAAAGGGCTCTGAGTTCTCCTCTGAGCCTTCTCTTCTGCAGGCTGAAAAATCTGAGCTCTCTTGGCTTTTCTCCATAGTGGTGGGGCTCCACCTTAACCCAAAAAACATCACTGTGTGTTATTAGAAGCTGCTCCCTCTCAAACCCATCCCTTATACACAGAATAGGGATTAAACTTCCCTTTCAAGCAAATCCAGGAGGCAAAACCTGAGCTTGACTTTAGAAAATGCACCCTTCTCTCTCAACAGGAGCATGAAGAAGCACAGGTAAGTAAAATTGTAAAAGAAAAAAAAAAAGAATTTTGCTTTAGTGGAGGTTAGGTCTCTTCCCCACTACTTAGTGAAGGTAAGTCAGAGTAGGATTTTAAAGATTCTTGCAGGGACAAAACACTGAATGCAGCATGCTGACATAGCCTTACAAAACCCCTTCTAGCCTGGAGATAAGGACCATCACCTCCCAAAGTTTGGGTCATTTTGGCTGTCAGTGGGATGCCCCACAGAAACACCAATGAGACACCCTGAGCAATGCTCGGCCTGCGAAACGCAGTTGCTTGCAAATCAGCCACATGGAAATGTGCACGAGAAAGAATGAGTCAGAAGGGCAACTCCTCAGAAGAGCAGCAGCAGCAAAGGCTCACCTGTGACCAAGCACTTTCCCAGCCCATCAGGGTGCAGGTGAGCAGAGTGGCCAAAGTCACACAGGAGGGCCCTGCTCCCATCGTCCGACAGCAGCACGTTCTCCGCTGCCAACGAGAAGGGTTCCATTAGTCTCCTCTGGATTAGGACAGGGCAAAAACAGTCAAAAGCACATAGAACTACAGTTTTTTAAGCCCAAAGGATTTATTTCTCCTCTCACTGGCTTAAGCAAGTAGAGAGCTGTAATTATCTCTTATAAACTACCAATTACCTGCCCTTGAGATTCTTGTAGCCCAGGGGTGGGGCGGCCTGGGCCAGCCTGGCAGACCCACGGGGTGACAAGAAGAGGTGACCAATATGATATTCCCAGCAGTCTAGAACCAAGGAAACTCTCATTTCAAACATAGATCTGAAAATCTAGTAAGTAGATCCCATAACTTTATTAAGTAATCCCATAATTTAAATCTCCAAGCCGTTTGCCTCTTCTAAGATAAGGGAAGAACAAGGTACTTCAAACGCCTTCCTACCTTTGACATCTCCATGGAGAATGTTTTGAGCATGAAGATACTCCAGACCCTCTAACACCTGGCCCAGGTAGCTGAGGGCTCTGTCCTCTGGCAGGCAGCCACTCTGTTTAATGAGCTGTCCTAATGAGCCACCTAGAAAGGAATCCAGGAGTCCATGTTAGCTCATCTTTAAATTCTCCCCACCATCATTAGCATTCCTGTTTGTTTCCATTGAAAAAATGAGATTTTCCAGGTCTGACAGCACCTATCTTCCACACATGGCTCTGTTCCTTTTGTTTATTCCCAGAGTTTTTGCTGCCCACAAAACCAGGCCTTTGTTCATACATTTCTTTGCTTAGTGTCAGTTAAACAGTGTTGCTTTGGAGCAGAAGCAACTGCTCTGTGATCAGAACAGGCATTGCTAGGTGTTACTGACTACCAGCTCATTCTTCACAGCCTGTTTTCCAGGGTTCTGGCCAGGAAAAGAGCACCAGGCAATGGAATCCATCGAGGTTTGCTTAGACAATATCCATTTTCCAGGGCAATAAACCCCACTGGTGTCCTGCAAATCAACAGGAAGCACAAACCAGCCCCAGCTGTGATTTACTGTAAAAAAGAGACACCCTGAACTGGAGTGAGGCAGGACTGGGAATTATTCCCCTCACAGCAAGCCCACTGCAGGGATTACACCCATCCCATCCCACTTGGGAATTCACACCAGGAATATCCTGGAGGCTTTGAGGAACTGACACACTGATACTGGGGCAGGAGGAAGAGGAGGTCAGTGTGCACTGGGCAGTGCCACTGGTGCTCCCACAGTGCTGTCCCCAGCTCACCCTCCATCAGCTTCATGAAGATGGTGACCCAGGGGCCCTCCTTGACGGCGCCGTAGAGCGGCACCACGCTGGGGCTCGCCAGGGCCGCGCACGTCGTCAGCTCCTCGGCACGGAAGTGTTCCACCTGCACCTGGGGAAACACAGAGCCACTGGGCACAGCCTGCCATGGAGCCTGGCACACTGGGCCTCTCTGCTGGCTGTGTGACAGCACAGGCACTTGTTGGAGAGGAAGAAACAAGAAATTCCTATAAATATGACTATTTAGCCAAAGACGCTCAGAATGTAGAAACTAGAAGAGACATTGAAATGAAAGCAGTGTTTGTGTGAATGTTTCTAGAACAGCTTTGGCTGACTAAGGGTCTTTCTCTCTTTGTTGGGAATGGAATTTACAAGCAGACACACCAAAGCCAGACCAGACCCTTCTTCCCTGGCCTGGCAGGAAATGCCCCCCGATATGATTTAGAGATTAGAATGGAGTAAAACATGGGAATGGAGCAATTCCTATAGGATGTATGTAAATGTAGAAAATTTGTCTCTGTTACTAGATTGGTTACTGTGAAAGAATATTCAACATAGAAAGAGAGATAAGTCATTGTAAAAGGAGAGCTTGCTCTCTTGCTCTCTTACTCTTTGCTCTCACTACTCTTACTCTCTTCATTCTCCTCTCTTATGCTCTTATGCTCTTCACTCTCTTGCTCTCTTTGTTCTCTAGCCTGCTCTGAGCTAACTCTGAGCTGGGCTCTTTCACCCACACCCTAGATAATAAACTTCAAAACTTCACCTCAGAGATCTCGTTTGAGTGCTGTCTCTACGGTTCATGGCATGTAAACTGCTCCCACAGGCACTAACACTGTGACCCAGCCCTTCATGGGCTCAACTATGGCTGGCTCGGCCCATAGGAGAGGGCCTGGTCAGTGATGGAAGGAGAGAGGCTCAGTCTTGCTCCAGGAGCCAGACCTGATGGTTTATTGCTGGTCCAGGGAGGAAGAGAGAGACCCCACCACAGGAGTGTGGGGGTTTAAGCATCAAGATAAGAGAGGGACATGGGGTAAAGGGAATACAGCAAATGGGAGACATTCAGGGAGGGGTCAGTTTGGGAAGGTTACACCACTAGAGTAGGAGAAGGGGGTACATAGGATATACCATGTGAGTATAATAAAAACAATTACTAGTCACCAGTGTGCATCTATAGCAAACTATCGTGTGCAATACAACAAGGCATGAGGTGGGTTCATTTGGTTTGATGGTCTTGGAGGTCTCTCCCAAACTTGGTCCTGTGACCTTCCTGAACAGAAGCAAGGGAGTGCAGCAAGAAGTGGGAACACTGGGGATGATAAACACTCAGTGTCTAAAGGAAGTGAAAATTCATCACAAGAGATGGCAGCTTGCAATAACTCCAGATTATAGCAGAGGAAGGTAATTTCTGTCTCAGTAAAAACATAGTTTTGACAACTGAACATTCTGTTTTTATGAAAAAGAAGGAAAAACCCCCAGGGGATGGTGCAAAACTTGGGAAAAATTCAACTCCCCTGAAGCAGGAGGGAATACAAAGTATGCCCACAAGCAGTGATGTGCATGATCACCTTGTTAGCTGGTGCTCATCCTGAAAATGGTTAAATAAAAACTTTATTTGCTAAGTTCAGCCAAAATAAATAAAACAAGAATTTGCTGAAGTCCAGAAGGAAAACATGAGTCATGAAGATTCTGGTGGGAAAAAGATGCATCATGTTTCTTCTCTGTCAGCAATACAGCTATAGCTGGTTTTCTTTCATCTCAAGAATTTGGAGAGCAGGTGCTTTCAACACCAAGTCTAGTGAAAGAAGGTGAGGTAGTGCCCTCCTGTCACAGGGAGGCAGCAGGAACTGCAGACAGTCACTCATGGAAAATTAGAGCACTGAGAAATGTCCATTTTGCATGTTCAAACTCACTGCTTTCAGAGAGGGATCTAAGAAGATGCATTTCTGATATAAAGAAGCATCATTTCTCCTTCAGTAATTAGGGAAGAAAATGACATTTTGAAAGACTTCAGCTTCTCCTACTTTCATGTTTCCCTTTTCAGCACAACCATCCTCCTTCCTGAAAATACACCCCACAAGGAACAGCTATTTCTCCCAATACTGTGGATTTGCCAAATGGATAGTACATTTAAATAGCTACACACTGACAGGAAACAGGCTGGTTGTGTCCCCACGAGATTTCACACCTGAACTGTGAGGATGCAGAACAAGAACTAATTTTCTACATGCTTGAGAGGTGTTTATTTCTATAGCTGACAACTGAATGGTTATGAAATGGTTAAATAAATACACATGATGGCTTGTCTTGCCACTTACATCTTTCCACAGGTAGCACAGCAAGCTGGCCCCAGTGTAAATGGGGGAAAAATGAACATTTTAAACTGAAAAATGCAAGTCATGGTTCTTTTAGCACATATTTTTGTACTCAAGGCAAACACTTCCCACATGAAGTTTTCTAGTGAAGTAATGTGAGAAACATCAGTTCACAGGGGTGATGAAACTATTCAAGTGTAAGTTCAAATGAAATAGTTCAGTTTCCTCATCTCCTTGCATCCTCCTGAGCATCCCTGAGACCCCCACAGCAGCCCACAAATCAGTGCCCTGATCCAAGTTATATTCCACACACTTCCTACACCAGGTGACAACAGCATATCCTGGAGTACAATAGATTATAGTGCCAGCTTCTGGAAAAACACACATCCTGTGCTGCATCTGGAACAGCATCACCTCAGAACAACATGCCAGCATTGCAGCTGACACTGAGGAGATGAAAGCTCTTGTTTTCAGAGCCTACTGACTGCTTTGGGTTTGTCCTATTTTATTCCTTTTTCAACAGGGAAATAAATACCTGCCATGTAACCATTTACACCAGACATGGTTTGAGATAAGAATAGTCAGATAACAGACAGCCCACGCAGCTCTTGCTCCCCTGCAGTCACTCACAATCATTCAGAAATCTCTACTCTTGCCTCAGCACCCAGGATCCCTTTCAGCAAACTTTAAAGCCAAATGAGCTTATTTCTGGCTGCTGAGCTTGGCCCCTGTGCACATACAGGTCCTCCATCTGCTTCTCTCTCTGCCATCACCCTGAAGTTTTTCCTTGGACACAAAAACAGCTCTTCACTGTGACTGTACGACGAGGTCCTAAAGAGGATCTGGGAAGAGATTTCTCTCCATGTGCTGTCTTGCCAGAACCCCCCTTCTGGCACACAGAATTACCTTCTTGGCAGCACACTGAAATCCTGTCTGCTTGTCCTCTATCTTGTACACTTCCCCAAAAGAGCCAATGCCCAAGGAGCCATGGCACTTGGTCCAGTGAACCTCTTCTCGGTACTCGTAATCCACTGGCTTCAGCTTCTGCAAGGCCAAACAGAACACAGGATGAAGCAAGGAATGAGACACTTAAATATGGAGCTGCACGGACAGAGATCAACACAGATACCACAGCACCCCTCCAGAAATCCCAGTACAAGATTAATTCTGTCACAGGCTTGAGCTGAAACCATACAGGATCAACCTACTTGATTTCTGTGGGCTCTGTTGGTTCTAAACAAGTGCATCCCAGTGTGGTAAAGAAAGGCCACCAGGACTTGGATGGCTTTGGAGCTGTGTTCCTCCCTTCTCATGCAGGGCTTAACTACAAAGCTGAATGCTACAACTAACCCAGATTCCCGTGACTAAGTGCAGACACTGTGTGAAGCTTTTCTGCACTCAGTAGATGGAGACTGTGCCTTAGGTGTCAGTGTGAACATGTTCAGGAAGGTAAGGGACACCTTGAACTCCACAGACCATACTGACAGGGTCACAATGACCCCAGGGAAGTCCTCCAGGAGGACTTTAAGGTGTTGAAAGAGAACTGAATTCAAAAGAAGCGAATCACATCCCGAGGATGCAAATGCATTTCTGTGCCCAGGCCCTGTGCTTGGCAAGGGATGCTGCAGGAGCTGCTGGTCCCAGCAGAGGCACAGATTGGCCTCCTGCACCTCCCCTTCTACACAGCCCTGGCTTCTGTCACACTCCAGCTCATCCAGAGCCAATGAATATTGCAGCCTGGCTGAAGGGATTGGGCTCCTCCCCAGCAAACAGAGGGCATGGTTGAAGACTGACTAAGCACAGAACCACTGCTCAGAGACAGACCTGCATGTCTGGTGACTGAGCACAGCATGGAGCCAGAAGCCTGAGACAGGCAGGGCTTTAATTCCTGCAGAAAACAACTCTGCACCGTTACCTGGCAGCTTCAACCAGATCCAGAACCATTCAGAAATCAGAGTTTTAGAAGCAAGCACATGGCTGCAGATTATCCCTCTGCCAAAGCCCAGGAGAAACTCTGCCTCCCACACCCCAGCATGTGGCTCAGATCACCTCGTTCAGCAGCACGCCTTCATTTTCACTTGCTTCATGGAATTGTTCCTTCAGCTCCAGCCCACCTCCTCTCCACGTCTTGGCCAGGCTGGCTAAATTTTGTGGTTCGCCAAAACTCACGCTCCCCTTCAAGGCATCTACCAAATATTCTTCCACAGAAAGCTTGTCTGAACTGGTTTGCATGGACTGGTTGATGCATTTGGTGAAATTATATTCTAAGTTTAGACCAGATAAGCGACTGTCTTGATAGGTGAGGTCGCCATGGAAGTATGTGTCCAGAGCATTCTGCTTCATGGCATGGAGAGGATTGTCCACATGTAGGAAATGGGGGGGAAGGATGTTGTAGGGAAAAGGATGGAGAGTCTCAGGCTGGGGAACAGTGTCCCTCTGTTTCCAAACATGATTAAGGCACTGAATAGGGCTGATCAGCTTGTGCAGTTCAGTTTTGTATTGGCTCCTTGGGGAATGGAGTTTGCCCATGGACAAAGGGGCATGGGCAGGCTTCTCAAAAGACAGTGGATCATAGCCCAAGTCCTGTTTAAATTCAGGAACCCAAAAACTGTTTCTGTAAAGAGTACTTTGGTGGGATTCATCCTCCTAGAAAACAAAACCAAACAGCTGAGCAGGAACCTCGGTATAGACACCAAAATTCACCCAAGAGCTGTTAGGAGTTTGCAGGGACAGTACAAAAGGAAGGCTGAAGATTCTCACCTGGACAGGAATTGGGGTGCAGCTCTCCTGTTCTGGAGTTCTTGGACTTCTCCTGCCAGGAGCCACAGGTTGTCCTTTCAGCTTGGATCTTTTCTTGTGCCGTTTCTTCTTGGCCCTGGCCCGGTGCCTCCCTCTGCAGCTGGGGGCCATCCTGCCCTCCGTGGCGTGGGCCACATTGTTGGGGACGTGCTCGAGGCTGTGCGAGCGGCTGCTGCAAAGCAGAACACAGCTCTGAGATGGGCCAGAGCAAGCACAGCTCAGGGGACACCTCTGACCCACAGACAGAGCACCAGCAACTCTGCTAGCTCAACAGAGAACTAAAACACAACTTCTTGGCTTCTAACAGGGGTAAGTTCAAGGTCCAGGCACAGCAGCACCTCGGGCATTGTGTAAAAGAAATGGTGGGGTGTGGGGGAAACAAAACATGAAAGTGTCCCAGGGTTTACAAATTCTGGAAGAACAAGACTGGAACGTACAGTCACAGAAAGGTTTGGGTTGGAAGGGATCTTAAAGCCCACCCAGTGCCACCCCTGCCCTGGCAGGGACCCCTCCCACTGTCCCAGGGGCTCCCAGCCCTGTCCAGCCTGGCCTGGGCACTGCCAGGGATCCAGGGGCAGCCACAGCTGCTCTGGGCACCCTGTGCCAGGGCCTCTCACCCTCACAGGGAACAATTCCCTCCCAGTCTCCCACCCAGCCCTGCCCTCTGGCAGTGGGAAGCCACTCCCTGTGTCCTGTCACTCCAGCTCCTTTGTCCAAGTCCCTCTCCAGCTTTCTTTCATGTCTCTTTTCCAAACATAGCAAAGCAGAGAGAAAAGTCTGCATGTCTCCAGGCTGCTCTGAGACAGTTTGTGGTTGATTTCTAGTGAACACAGAGATGATGTATAAATGCAGCCTATTTTTTAAAAAAATTAAAATTAATAAATGTGTTCATAATATCAATGCCTGCTCTAATTTGAAGGAGAAGAGCTTTGCACAGAGAAGAGGGATAACTAAGTGCACCCAAATAAAATAGCTTTAGCAAGCCAAAATGTGCTGGTTTGTAAAGCCCAATACTACAACATGATTTCTAAGAATGCACAGATATACACAACACTCCAGCTGGGGTCTGCACAAAGAGAGGAACTCTCAAGAGAGATGTTCCCCTGCAGTTACTCAGGCTCAGAAAGAGTTAGTCTCTATGGTTCCTTTCAACTCAAACCATTCTGTGATTCTATGATGCAAAACCAATCATAGCAGTTAGATTTTTTAAATTAAGGTCTAAGAGAAAACAGGACTTTTGATCTTCAAGTGAAGCAATGGTTCCATTGACTTGGAACAGTTCTGATATATTCCTCTGCCTTTCCTGATCAGTGATGCAGGGCAGAGCCACTCTCTCCATCTTTTCCTGATATTTTAGAGCTAAAAGATGCCAAAAGCAGAGTTCTGGCTGATGGTACCAGCGCAGTGCCTTAAGCCTGAATACACAGCTGGGGTGCATCCCAGAAAACCCCAGATCCCACATAAAACCCCTCAGAAATGGGTCACTTTTCACTTCTTCAGATGGTTCATGGGACCACAGCATAAAGCCACTGGGCACTGTTAAACCACACATCCCACAAGGTGTCTGAAGGAAACAGGAAAGAGGCAGCACCTAATTCTGTACCCCAGTCCCCTGCAGGGGCTGGGGCTGCCTGACAGGGCTCCAGTGCCTAAGAAAGCTCCAGGATGTGCCCCAAGGGGAAGATATTCTTCATGAAGAACAAGCAGCTCTCTCACAGATGACTCCAGAAAAGCAATTCCCAGGCCTCCACTTGTCCATCACAAGTGCCACTGTCCCTTTTACCACTTTCAGCTTCTCTGTGTTCACAGCTTCTGTTGTTGATGCTGTCATTAAGCAAAGGTTCTCTCATCCTCTTTTATCCTTTCAAGAAATTAAGCTGTTCCCTTTTCTGAGGACTCCTTCTAGAAGCAGCCCAGGTTTCACACAACTTTTCAGCAGATGGTATAACAGTTTCAAAAGCATCAACACAGTTCAGTTAAAAAAGACTGAAAATTTCTCCTTGGATCCTTCTACTTCAAGCCTATGAACCTTAAAAAATCAGTCATTCCAAAATGAATCTGACCATCCAGAAACAGAGGCAGAAGGCTACAAGGGCAGTAAATCTACAGGCATTGACAACAAGACAATACAAGGTGTTTCAAGTGCTTTGTGCCTGAATTTTTATTTTTTCCTGATAGGAAGACGTTTTGGGAAAGACACATTCTTACCAGACCTCAGACTGAAGAGTCAATTCCAACAGGAGTGCTTTTGGAAAAATATTTTAAGTGCAGAGAGCCAGGGTGATTTGGAACAAGGACAAGTCAGCAGACACAACAGTGAAGAGGGATGTTTGCATTAAGAGGTCTCTCACCTGTAACGTTTGCTGTGGGCAATAAAGGATCTCTCTGATAAAGTGGGGCTGAACTCCTGACTGTTTTCACCTGTGTGAATAAAAACAGGATCATCACTTGTCTTAAGCCAGGCACAGTCTCTCCTAGCAACAAGTGGACTTGAACAGCTCTGCCACTGTGCTGAGTGATCCAGACAATCACTGCACAGTCATGTCACACCACCCACACTACATTCTTCCCCTCACACAATTAGGAGGCTTCCCAGCTATCTCCTCACACCCCAGCTCTTTCCCAGATGACAGCTTTACTTTGGTTTCCTCCTCTTTATCCCCTCTTTTAAACACCTTTCAGAAGCCAGCTAAGAACAGGTGACCCACAGGACACAGATCTGGTCAAGGTGCACAGGCCTCATGCTTGTCTGCTATTTATGCTTTATTTAGTGGATGCTGCCACATTATTAGGAGATTTCATGAGCTTCCTAAATAGAGTCTGGGATGTGTCATCAGCTCCACCCCACTAGGGATTACAAATAGATGTGGTCTCAGCTCTGCAGGAGCGCCGAGGCAGTGAAATCTCATCCCTCTTTACACATTCCTTTTTCTCAATGAAGCTCAGCCTGCCCTGCTACTCACATTCTGCTTGGGCAATAATAGAAATTGATGCACAGCCTCCTTCTGTTTCTTCTTTTGCTGTTCCTTTGGTGATTACATCATTCAGGATTTTCCACTGACTGTGAAAGATGACCTTCTTTGAATCTTCTGCTTTGCAAACACTGCTCTGCTTTTCACTCACTGTCTCCTTCAGCCCCTCAGCAGCCATGAGCTCCTTTTTGTGTTTGATGGCAGGATCAGGAGCTCCTTGGCATGCAATTCCCATCACTGCCATTTCCCAGCTTCAGAGAGACACTGAGCAAGAACAGAAAAACAAAACACTGGTCAAAATACTTCGCAGACAGAAGCAGCTTCACATTCATGAGAAACAGGAGGCTCCTGAAGGTATCATATTAATAAATAATTCAAATAAAAGTCTTGTCCATGTTCTGAGCTGGAGAAAAACCCTGGAGTGCCAGTCCTCCATTTCTGACTTGGACCACTGAACATCTGAATATTCAACATTCTCATGACTAAAAATATGCAACCACAGAGGTTTCAGAGAAATTTAATTCTTGGTATATTCCCTTAACTTAAATATAAACAGTGAAACCAAGGAGAAGAAGGAACTCCCATATCACTACACAGGATAAATATTCATCCCCCAAAAAAGGGAAGACAGAAAGCTCTCCTAGAGTGCACCTGAGGGGTCTTACATTGTGCTCTCACACCACATGAATGGCCATAAACCCAGCTAATTCCCTTTTTCCCTGTGCTCAGTCATCCTCAAAGCCATTCCTCATCATCCCTCAATGAAGCCAGGCTCACCAGCCAACCTGCCCATCACAGATCCTCCCTCACTGCCCTCCTGCCTCGGCATCACCAATTCTGCAATCCCTGCTGCAGCCCAGCAGAAGTGCAGCTTCTGCAGAGTGCAGGATCCACAGAAGTTGATGTTGGATCCAGAACAGAGCTGGAACAGATCCCTCTGCCTGAGAGCAGGGGAGGGGATCAGCACAGGCTGGGAGCTGACCAGGAACACGAGTGGAGCTCCAAACAAGTCCCAGCACAGGCCCAACCTCGGCCAACTGGCAGCACAGGGGAAGGAGGAAGGGAGCCAGGGATGGAAAGGGAGAAGCATAAATCAGCAGGGAAGCAAAGCACTCAGGGACAGGATGGGGATACCCAGGGGTGAAAGTCAGCAATGTGGAGAGTGAGGAGTTCCCTACAGCATGAGCCCCTGGGGAATCCAGCTTTGGTGTAGCCCCTGACTCCCTCACCTTGGATTCTGGAGAAGTTAAACCAGTTGTTTCCTTATAAACCAGAATGTGCTCTGTTACCCCTTAAGTGCAGAGATCCCTTCCTTGTGTCAGTCCTCCCACAGCAAAAGTGTAAAACCTTAAAATGAACATTTCCACCCTTAAACAACCCAGGGAAGTTCAGAAACCTTGGGCAATGTATATGGATTTAAGTACCACAAACCCAGTATAGGACAAGGGGGGGCATTTTAACAGAGGCCAGGAAAACATACCAGCACCATTACAAGAGCACACATTGAGGCTCATCAGCTTCAATCCCCACAAATCCTTTTTTTTTTTCCTTTCCTTTTTTCCCCACTTTGAGCAGCTACAAGACATTTACTCCAACAGGCTTCTGGCAACAGAGGTGAATCAGGAAAATGACAAAATGAGTGGGTGCTCCATGCCTGAAGGACCACCAAGGAAAAGGGGAGGCATTTGGGAGCCAAGTGCATGAACCTTGGTGCTGTGAGTCACCTAACAACCTGGCAGGTATACAAGGAAAGTCAACAATGACCACATTCAGCAGCCAACCAGGGAACAGCTGCTGTGCAAAAGAAGTGCTGATGACAGTATCCCACTCATTACAGCCCGTCCCGCTCCCTCTCCTCTATACAAATTATGTCAATTCTCAGTGCTGTAAAATAATCCCTTGGAGCAGCAGGAGCAGAGCCTGCCAGATGACTAACCCAGCCACCAGTGACCAAACTGACAAGTTCAGAGTTATTTTTATCCTCACTCTCTCCTGACTTGCATTAACTCTGCCTCTTCTTGCCCTCCCCTCACCTTCAAGGTCCTTCAGCACAAACCAATCTCCACTGCCAAAAATATGTAATTCTGCAAGTCCCTCTTTGGCTGAGCCAAAGGAGAACAGAGAGAGGGGAGAAACAAAACTGCAAGTCCTTGTTGTCCTCTGAAATGGCAAAGAATAACAAGGAAACACAACTGAGATTAAAGTCAACAAAGCCCTGCCTCACTTGCAGACTCAAAGAGACCGAGGCAGCAATTGTGAGCAACGGCCCCGAGCTGGGCAGAGCTCAGGCAGTTTAATGTGTGACTCAGGTCTCTGGGGCTGTGCAGGACCAGAACCTGCATGCCCAGCCTGGTTTAACTGTTGCTGCATAATTTTCAGTCCTTGGAAAAGTCAAATGACAACTATTTTTATGGTGTGTACAGCAAAGCGTGGCAGGCAGAAGCTGTGATTAAAAATAAGCAATCAGAAGTTTTTAAACCGTTTTTGAAGTGTAACTTCTACCTGGAGAAAAGGAGGAGACTTTTATTGCCCTCTACAGCTCCTAACAAGAGGCTGAGGCCAGTTGAGGGTTGGGCTCTGCTGCCATGAAACAAAAGACAAGACAAGAGGAAATGGCCTCAAGTTGTGTCAGGGGAGGTTCAAGGTGGACATTGAGAAAATTTCTTCACTGAAATGCTGGTCAGGCATTGGAATGGGCTACACAGGGCATTGGTGGAATCCCCATCCCTGGAGGTGCTCAAAAACCAAGCAGACATGGCTCTTCATGATATGGCTTAGTGGGCACAGTGGGATTTGGTTGAAGGCTGGACTGAATGACCTTGGAGGTCTTTTCCAACCTCAGTGATTCTGTGATTCAGAACTGAACAGGCCTGACTCATCTCTGGGCACGTGGAAGGGGCAAAGAGAGGTGCAAAGAGCTCCTGAGTCCCATTAATTCAGGTGCAGGCACTCAGTCTGCCCAGACCCACCCCACAGCCCTTCTCAGGGAGCTCCAGCTAAAAGGGAGCCTGGGGAGCAGCAGCAAATGGGTACCTGAGGATCCACAGGAAGCCCAGTAAGAGCAGGATTTGCCCATGTGAGACACTGGAGCTGCAGTTCCCCTGCCTGTTTAGGTCCTGCAGGATGAGCAGCACGAGGAGCTTCATGTTCCTCAGCTGGAGGCTGGTTGTGTCCTACCCATGAGTGCTTCTCTGGTTTTCAAAACCTCCTCTCCCTCAGCCAGCTCACTTATACACAGCTGTAGTTCTTGATTTCCATATCCTGGACTTTCTCCCTTCTGTGGACATGTGATGGGCTCGTTATTTTCAAGGCAGAAAGGGGAAGTCAGGTAATGATGCAGGAGATAAGAGTGGATACTGCACTCCTGACCCACAATGGGCTTTTGATGCCAGCTCAAAGCCTGTTTGCTCCTTATCTTCACTAAGGGTTTATTCACCTTGGGTTAATTAATGTTAGTTCCCACTGCTGTAAAACAGAAAGTGTGTTTTTACAGAATGAAAGCCAAACAGTCTCAGTTGTGCTGTGAAGGCACTGCTCCAATGGCAACTCCTCCCTCGGCTAATGCATGGGAGAAACTAAAATACCAGGTAAGGTCCCCTGAGACTGGAAGGGAGTCAGAATTAACGAGACACTCAAACATTATTAATGTAAGAGATACCCATGTGCTTTCTGCTCCTTTAAAACCTTCTCCCCCCTTCTCTAAAGAAGTTCCTCTTCAGCTCTTCCATGTCAAATGGAAGATGTTTGGAGCAGAGACCTTAAAAAAGCATTTTTATGTTTCATGAAATCATTGTGAGAGAAACTCAGAGCTGGACAAGAGCCATGTAAACCCCCAGCACTGCACCACCCCTCAGCACACCATAATCTGGGATCCTGCTTGGTGTGCCATGGACAATGGCTTTTGGAGAATTTCAGTTAGTGCTTTATGGATCAGTCCATACATTTGGTTGAAAAAGACTTGGGTAAGAGCTTTAAAATATAGGTAAAACTTCCTAAGTCAACTTCACAGAATGGAGAATTCTTCTCATCCAAGTGTACCCATTCAGCAGCAGTTGCACACTGACATTTAGTTTGAAAGGAAAGAAGATAAAAAATTATGTTGTCTGAGTGAAGTTTCCCACTTCCTTATGGAGAGGAGTTCTGTGCACAGAGCACTAACTCAGGTTGCCTTTGCAGCTGCTGCTGGTTTGATCAAACACAAGGAGCATTTTTAGCCGTGTTGCTTTGCTGACCACCACAACAAAGAACAGCTGGGAAGAGCCAGGAATTTCTGCATCACTAGAGCAGGGAATGTCAACTGGGAAGAACACCACACACCTTTTGGGGACCTTCCAGTCCTACCAGCTGTCAGTGAGTACAGCAGAAAGTGCCAAGTCTGCAGCCAAAAGAACCTACACAGGGTATTAGCTGCAAAATCCTTGTGCAAAGCCACCAAACCTTGTCAAGGAACTGGTTCTTCCAAAGGGGGGAAAAAAAAAGATTATATTTGTTACATGGATGGATCACATTAAAAATCTGGTTTTGGGCCAAAGGCATGTACGTATACATATATACTTTATACACATACTTTATGGAAGGATTCAAGGCCAGGTTGGGCAGGGCCTGGAGTAACCTAGGACAGTGGAAGGTGTCCCTGTCCATGGCAGGGGGTGAAACTGGATGAACTCTAAGGTTGCTTCCAACCCAAACCATTTCATAACTGTTTGTGCAACCCCTTCAGAGGCTGGGCACCAGTGCCCTCCATCCCTGGCTCCTCTCTGCCTGGCTGCCACCCATGGGCTCCCCTGCCTGCCCACGTTTCAGTTGGAACTGAAATTCAGACAGTTCCGGTTTTGGCCCAGGCAGTTGAAGGCCTGGTACTCCAGCCTGGGGAGGAGATTTAAACTGCACAGAGCTGTCAGCAGGACAAGTTTCAGTTTGTGTCAGAAGGGACTTAAAAAAAACAGTTGTAGCCCTCAAGAGCCCCCCCACCTCAAAACACAATTTATGCTGCTTTAAGTGAACATGTCTAAGGAAAGAAAAAAGAAAGAGAGATTTCCCTTGTGTATCTAAGAGCTCCAAAGTGAAAATAAATAGAATGCCTGACTGATTAAAATCCTGGTGAGTCAGAGCAGCAGTTGCTATTCCAGGGAGCTCTCAGCCTGCACCTCTCCTTTGATAACCACTGTGACCCATGTGGCCATTCCAGGGGCTCCTGCACAATCCCCTCTGGTCCCTCTCGTGTGCAGCCACAGATTTACCTGAGGAGCACTAGGGAAAGCCAAAAACCTTCAGCCCCAAGCACCACAAACTCCCTGTTTCAAGCACTGCACTCTCAGCCCTGTGTAGGAGCACGGCACGTTACAAACGATAGGCAGTGTGTAAACATGTTCTTTAAAGTGGTTTGATAGTAAATACTCCCAAATCCTGTTTCAGCCACTGGTGTTGCTTACTGTAAACATCAGGATAATGAGCCTCAGTTGTTTTTTTAGTTGCCAGACATTAAGATATTGCAATAGTTTGGTCACAAAATCTGCAGGGAAACATTTGACTGGATTTAATTATCAGCAGATTTCTAAAAGCACCCAAACACAACTTTATCCTCATTTCCTCGAGGACAGCCTGAACACAGCTCACCCCTGAACAATTCTTTTCATGTTGCTGAACAAAGATATGAGCACCACCACTTGCCCAGCGTTTACAAACACCACCACAAGCCCATTCACTCAAAGAATGTCTAGTTTTCCCCCTCTGTAAACAAGAACAGAAATAATCAGAACAAACTTCAGCCTGATAAGTATTTGCTTCCCAGCTGTTCTCACACAGCTCTCAGGCCACCACTTAACTTCCTGGCTTTGACAACCCACTTGTGAAGTTATTTCCTAAACTACAACAAAATGATACAATAAAGCACCTAAAGGGACAACTTCCACCAACCACCACAGGCACACCTGAAAATCAATTCTGCCCAAGCAGGTGGAGCCAGGCTGTCACCAATTGCTACTTTACACTGCTTTGCAGCTTTACATTTCAATGATATTTATAAAATCTACTGATTATTAAATCCATGGGGAATCAGTATATTTTAGAAAATCTATAGGGAAGCAGTAAAGCTGGGATGTCAGGCAAAACCAACCCGAAAGTTTAGTTAAATTTAGTATAGATAGAAGCAGTTCTACATAATCTTAATTCATGATTGATCCTGCAAATTCAGTTGTGATGATTTCATACTATAAATTCAAAATATGAACTGACTGGGATGAGTTCTAACTGTCCAGCCTGAGGAGACTCTCATGAGACAAACTTCCACATGAACTGTGGAACAGAACTGCCTTTAGGCAAGACAAGGTCCATGTTCTTCAGGGCCCCGATGTCACTAAACCACGATCAGCAAAGCCCAGTCTCCTACAGATGCAATTCCACGTGTCTGTCCCTCTTCCTGGTCCCTCCAAGCATCCTCATCTCCCTCTCCCAGCATCTCCAGACCCATTCCTAACTCAGGCCTCTTTTACTCCCAGCCAGCTGCTCATCTCAGAACCTGGAAGAATTTCTGTCCTCCAGGTCTCGATCCCTCTGTCTCCACCAACACATTTGACACTTGCCAGCAAAGTTCAAAAGCCCCAGAAAGAAAGCTGATTTATTGCCACTTTGCCTCCATCCTCTTGGCAGTTATAATAATATTTCAGCACTTTATCACTGCTACAACAGCTCAGCTCTACCCCCTCCCTTTAACACGGAAAGAAGACTCAGGACAGACTCATTAACTTCAAGTTCATTAACTCCAGTGGTGTTGGATCAGGTCCCACAAACCCTTTAGGTTGCCAGTTATGTTTGTTTGTTATGCTCCTTCACAGCGCTCTACAAGATTCAGTCTCTTAATACAGTTAAAATTTAATAGTTAATAGCAAGTGACTCATTCCCAAGGAATCCGGTGGCCGTGCCAACATGATTTCAACTGAGGTAAAAATGCAACAAAGCAGCTTACTACAGACACACTCAATTCAACTATTCTTATCACTAATGTCACGGCACAGAAGTGCGAGTTATTACTCATAAAAGCGTTTAGAAAGCCAGTTGAAAAAGAAATTCAGACTTTGTTTATAGGTGCTGGTTTCAGACTGCTGTGTCCCACATGTGCAGAGCACTCAACACATGTTTCTAATGTAGCCAGTTAAAGCCGACAGGAAGCATCTGAGATCAACCACAGCAGCAACTTATTAATCAGCAAAGAAACATTTTAACCTTTTGCCAGAAAAAAAAATTAAAAAAAAAATATATAAGCATTTAGTTGTGTCAAAGAGACGCTCAGAGTGAAAAGGACCGGATGGTTCAGGCGAATTAAGGTCTGGCTCGGTTGTGTTGTGATGAGCTGAGCTCATCCCTGCCTCCTTCTCCCCTCCCCAGGGCCAGGGATCAGCGGAGTCCCTGCACCGGGAGCCCGGGGCACCAGGAGATCAGGAAGGCGGACTGGGCTGCCCAGGGCACCGGGAGCTCCGGGAACTGAGGGGCACCAGGAGATCAGGAAGGCGGACTGGGCTGCCCAGGGCACCGGGAGCTCCGGGAACTGAGGGGCACCAGGAGATCAGGAAGGCGGACTGGGCTGCCCAGGGCACCGGCAGCCGCAGGCTCGAGGAGGTGCCGGGCAGCGCAGTGACATCCACACCGCGAACACACACACACACAGCACTGCGGCTGCGGCGGGGCCCGGAGAGCCCATCAGGGNAGCCAATCACCGCCCCGTCTCGACACATGACCCCGCCCCTTCTCCCGCCGCGCGCCCAATCACCGCGCGGTACTTGCCTCGGCTCCGCCCCCCGGCGCGGCCGCGGCCGGCTGAGTTTCCCAGAAGTGGGCGGGGCTTTCTGCCAAGCAGGTCCCGCCCCACGACTTTTCCGCGCTGCGCATGCGCGTTCTGCCTCGGGGGCGGGGCTGGGAGCGGCCGCCGGTCCCCTCACGATCGTCCGCCATGTTGGCTGTGGCTCTGGCCGGTGCCGGGCCCCGCCGGGTCCCTCGGTTCCTTAGGGCAGGGAGTGGCACGCATGTTCAGGTTCACTCGGAGTCCCCTCGGAGGTGCCTCGGTGCCGCAGTAGTGTGTTTTCCCTGTCAGCAGGCGCTCCAGAGACTCGCCCGTTACATTGCCGTTGCCACCGGAAGCTGAGACTTTCTACTGATTTTATTTTTGTCTTCCTTGTCTAAGACGCCGTCGCCCTTTCCCGGTGAAATGGCAAGGGAAGGGCCGCAGGAGCGTGTCCCCCTCTGCCGGCGCTCGTCCAGGCGATGTGGAGTGGGAGGTGTCAGTCCTTCTTGTGGGGAGGTTTTCGAGTAATATAAGTTTATGATAACTCTGATCTCCTCAGTAAACGACACTTTATTTTTCGTGTTATAATTTGCCCAAGTACGGTTACGTTTTGCTTTGACACTATAGGAAGGGGTGGGTGTGAGTGACTCGGTCCTTGACTCAGTGAGATGGGGGAGCCATGGGAAATAAATTATTTCAGAGGTAGTTTCAGAGCTTCAAGAAGGGATTCTCATGAACTTAGAGAACCATAGAAACATGGAATGGATTTGATTGGAAGGGACCTTAAAGCTCATCAATTGCCATCCATGGCTGGGACCCCTCCCACTGTCCCAGGTGCTCCCAGCCCTGTCCAGCCTGGACACTGCCAGGGATCCAGGAGCAGCCACAGCTGCTCTGGGCACCCTGTGCCAGGGCCTCGCTGCCCTCACAGGGAAGAATATCTCCCAGTGCTTATTCCTTCTTGGACTCCTTGTGTAACACACGAGCAGGGAATGATTCATGGCTCTGGCAGAGTCCGTGTGTGAGAACCACAGGGATGGTGCTTGGAGCAGCCTTGGAATGAGCAGTAGCAAGATCCCACATCCCTCACCTTCAGCATACACTGGATCTGCACAGGGGCCTCTTGCTCAAGCTCCTTGCATAGTTTGGACAGAAACTTTAACTCCCAACACTTCTTTCATAGGAGGATTCTCCTGTGTCAGTTGATTGAGTATTGGTTGCACTCAATGATCTCAGAGGTTGATTCCAACCTGAATGATTGTTTGCTTCCATGCTGTGTTGCAGAACTGTCCCCTGTTGTCCGTTTAACTCTGGGTATGAACCCTGAGTTAACCCATCACAGAAGGTCACTGTCATACCTCATGTGTTGTAGTTGGCAGGATTTTCTGCACGTTACTCCAGAAATTGTGGAATTGGTGGAAGCGTGCATGGAAAATATGGGGAGTGGGGTTGCTATCATCAGTCAGCCCTCCAAGGAGAGAGCCAGTAGATGAAGATGGTTTTCAGTCCTCCCTGGAGCACCTCTGGGTTGGGAGAGAGAGGGAGTTGAGTTTTGGGTTCATGTTCTGTGTGCTCTTGTGTTTGGGCAGAATACATTCACAGGCCTGGGATCCATGTAATCTCCGACACCCCTGAGTAAAGAATCATCCTTATAGAGTCAGAGTCTGGTTTGGTGGGAAGGGGCCTGGAAGTTCCTCTGCCATGGGCAGGGACCCCTCCCACTGTCCCAGGTGCTCCCAGCCCTGTCCAGCCTGGCCTGGGACACTTCCAGGGATCCAGGGGCAGCCACAGCTGCTCTGGGCACCCTGTGCCAGGGCCTCTCACCCTCCCAGGGATGCATTTCTTCCTAATTCAAGCTGAAAGAAACCTTCGAGTGAGGCAGGAGTTGTGATAATAGCTGGTCACAACATTTGACATAATTTGCCTTTAAAAGTCTGAAGTTATTTTTGCCAGAGTAGTTGAGGTGATTGTGGTGTTGCATTTAGGGGTATTTATGACCTTGATATATTTATCACAGTGGAAAGAAGAGCTTTTAGCAAAATATAAAAGACCTTAATACCCATGCTGTGGGTTTGAACAAGCCACACTTTCCATTGGAGTTATATTCTGTAGTTGTTGAGGAAGAGGGAGGACAGGAGGTGGACAGGGCTGAGAAAAGCACATGTGGAGCTTGTCACAAGGCCAGGTCCAACACTGAAAACCAGAACACTCTGCTTTTCTCTTGTGGTTAAATAGTGTGAAATGAATCAGTGGTCTCTGTTACTGGCAGAGAAGTTTGTCACTCTCGGAGCTGTAAAGAATGCCTTGAAGGCACGAACGAAGTTTGATTGGTGTAATAATGACGCTGCAGTCAGCGAGCCACGGCCGCGGCACGGATACAACTCCGAGGTGGGAAGAGCCCGGAGCAGCAGGAGCGCATCCCGACCACTCGGAGCTCCCGACACCTGTGCAGCCCCAGCAGCGCTGGGAGCAGGGTGAGAGCACCGCCGCTCCCAGCCACAGGAGCAGAAGCAGCGCTGGGCCGGCTCTGCTCTGCCCCTCCCGGCTCTGCTCTGCCCCTCCCGGCTCTGCTCTGCCCCTCTGTCCTGGTTCCGGCGGCTCCGCTGGCCAGCTCGGGTTTCTCTTGCGGCAATCAAACCCACAAGTAACTCTGAGCACCAGCGCACATGGAGAGAATGCAAATACAGCTGTGCTCCTGTTTATGGAAACAGCACAGGGCGTATCTGTACTTGGTTTGGAGAGTTAGCAGAAATAGCTGCATTAATAATTGCTGCAAAATATGCGGTGTCCTCCTTTTGGGTGCCCCAGTAGTGTCAAGACCTACTTCTGTGATTACAGTTACAGTTCAGGGAGGACCCACAGCCTCACAGAAACCTTTTGTTCCTGCCTGGATTGTTTATGGTGATCCAGTCTGGGACCACTGGCCAGGAAAAGCTCTTAGCTGGGAGTTCCTGATTTGTTACTCCACATTTGGTGCTCATTGCATGTGTGTGAGCCAAGAGCAGCGTGTTACAATGCAAGGACTCGAGCTAGGCAGGGCTTTGGCAGCTCTGCTCTGGATCCAGAGATGGACACAGCTCATTCCCCCATGTCTCATCTCCAGCATCATCCCTCCCATCCCAGGGACATGTCACCATTTTAACAAAGGAGAATTCTGACCAGTTTCCCCCCCCCC